>CABHPR010123184.1:0-13822 GCA_902168415.1 Peromyscus melanophrys
TAGGGAACAAGGGGCGGGGCAGGGTACCTTCCTGGAGTGAGATGATTTGGCTGTAACTTCAGATGTCCTAGATGTATTAGTGTACTTTCTAATATATTGTTTGATAGCTTGCAGCACATTTCACACTCTATCACATGTCAGAATCTGAGTATGCCCAGATCCTCCCAGCACAGCTATAAGTTGCTAAGGCGCCAACCAAATGGCTTTCTGTTGTCCCAAAAATTTAGGAGATACATTTTTATCAGAAAGAACATTATTTATCTAATTTTTTAATACAAAAGTCTGATGATTCCCCACCAACATCAAAATATTCTTTCAAATCTCAGAACAAAGTGAGTTGTTGAAAGATGACATGTCACTATTTTCATCTCCAATTGATCCCACTGTCACAGCGACTCAGATTGGATTTAGTTAGAGTCTTTCCCAAGTGATGTCTATACATTACATACAAACAGTGAAGCACTGAGGCACTAGGATCCTGAGACAGTCTTTGGGAAACAGCACACAAATAACAAGACTGGTATCACAAGGCACCTCGTGGATGACTGGTTTCACTAGCATGGCCATATGCTGGGAAGAGGACACAGAAAGAGAAGAAGCTACAGCAATGGAAGCATCTTAGTTCACGAAGTGTATTGGCTAGAAATAAATAACAAAGCTTTAGGGAAAAGCAATAAAGGCATTAGAAAGCTCAGGCCACTGTAAAAGTCGGCTTCAGAGCAAATCCACAGAACAGTGACTGAATCCTGCAGTCATGATGCCACTACTGATATTAAGCATGCCTCAGAAGCCACCTTCCTGTTCTCCAAGCAGCCAGCCTCTGCACAGTGAGGTCTCCAGCACTGTGGATGTGACTGTATAATTTAGCCCCTGTGGTTTGGATTTATGCAAATATTATTAAACTGTTGCTGCATGGAGAGCTGAATAGAGGTGATCAGGATCACCTGAGTGGCAGTTGCCAGAGGCTAGGATGAAGTAAGAGTCAGAACTTCACCTCAGCAGCCAGAGACACAGTGGCTTGTTTGGGACAATACTGTCATTCTGCCTGTCACAGCACAGTAGGGAAGATGGAGGCTTCCAGAGGGTGCTAACTAAAATCAGCAGCATGGCACATGCAAGCTGCCAGACCAAGGAGGAAATGACTGCAGGGCCTTTGTCATCACAGCACAGATGTCCCCACTGCATCTCATCCTCCTGTCTTTTCAAACAACGCATTTTCCTTTTCCATCAAAATTTTCCATTTTACAATTAAATTTGGCAAAGCTGTTCTTGTTGTTGTTGGGGCTTTTGTTTGTTTGTTTAGTTGGTTGGTTTGATTGGTCTTTGATTAGTTTGTTTGTTTGCTTGTTCATTATTGAAATAGGATCTCACACTGCAGCCCAGGCTGCCTGGTACTCACTTTGTAGCCCTACTTGTCTCAAAATCACATCAATCCTCCTGCCTCTACCTCCTGAGTACTGGGATTATAGCCTATACCAGTGGTTCTAGCAAATTCAGAATTTATACAAAAAGGCATTTCTACTGATAGCTGTGAGGTTGGTATATAAACTGCAACTGTACTTTATAACAACAAGGTTATCTTTACATTACATGTGGCTTTTCTTAAACTTGATTCTGCAGAGCAGTGTTCTACTTAAAATACTATAATAACCCTTGTAAAGCTTACTTGTTTAAACTGTGATTTTTTTAAAAGCTGTTTCACTATTTTCTATATGAATGGAAATGTATTTAAGTGCACCTACTTGTTGGTAATAAGCTCCTAACCTCTGTCACTTCTGACTTATAGGGTATCTTTGTTACTAGGGTTCAGCCTGATGGACCAGCATCCAACCTACTACAGCCCGGAGATAAGATCCTTCAGGTAAGATGAACACAAGCTGACATGTCAGTGTCGGGTAGAGTACTTGAACTCAACACTGACAATCAGCTCTTCCTGTGTTGCTCACTTGTCAGTGTGGCTTTAAAGCCCTGTCCACCATAAGCCTGTGTCTGTAGTGGCAGCCATGGCCATGCCATTTTGTAAAGCTCTTCCATTTTAGTTGAATAATAACAATTCATGAAACTAAAGTAATTTGGTTCCTAGAATCAAAGCCCCCATAGTTGATTCTACATACAGGCCCCAGGCTAACAGAATCCTTCACCTGCCCCATGCCCACCAGGAATCAGAGAGAGCTTCACTACAAGCATGTACTGTGGACTTCCCATAAGTCACCTGCTAGAGAAACTCTCCTTCTTCTAAAATGTGTAAGAATGGTCCCTCACCCTACCATGTGGGCCTGAAACTCTCCTCAGAACCCCACCATGCTGCTGTCTAAGGCCTTACTAGACCTTTTAGCAAGCCTCTTCCTCAAAAGGACAGTCCACCTCAGCATCCACCTCAAATCCCAAACAAAAACCTTCCACTGAATGTAGCTGGAGAATTTCTCTCCAGCTCCCAAGTCCTGCCAGTCCCGGAACCCACTTATAAAATAAACACACAGACTCTTACATTATTTAAACTGCTTGGCCATTAGCTCAAGCCTATCATTGTCTAGCTCTTACTCTTATATTTAGCCCATTTCTATTAATCTTTACTTTGCCACGTGGCTCGTGGCTTACCGGTACTTTATATCTTCCTTGTCCTGGCAGCGGCTCCAGGCGGTCTCCTTCTCTCCCTTCCTGTCCCTCAATTCTCCTCTCTGTTAGTCCTGCCTATACTTCCTGTCTGGCTACAGGCCAATCAGTGGTTTTATTTATATAGAGCGATATCCACAGCAACTGAATACCTGACAAGCTGCCAGTATATGGCAGCATCCTGCACATTATTGTTGGGTGAATGGAATTACATGATGATACAAGAATGTGTACACATGTAAACACATGAGCCTGTATGGTTATAAACTAAAGAAAGCACAGTTGCCTCTGATGGGCCTCTGTATGACTTTCCATGAGTTCATAAGAGTGAAAGTATTTCCATTTGAAGGCTATAACACACAGTTGTATCTCTCTGTTCTCCTGTCCGGAACACAAGTTAAGCTTTTTGAATGTCATGTAGAGAAAGGCTTTCTCAAACTTAACACTGTACATACAATTAGAAAAGAGCCACTGTATGAAACAGTTAAACATGCGCTTGGTTTAGCCTTATCGACTTGATTCTCTTTTCCTCCTCCCCAAATTTAACTCCCCTGTAAGAGGCATTTAATTATCTCCTACACTGTGAAAAAGACCTTTAAGGACCGCCAATGTGCTCAAGATTAAATGATTGAGCAGAAATTCCCCATTATATAAGTGATGGAACTGCCTGAAATTGCTAGTGCTAGACTTTGATACGCTGAGAAGGCAAGACACGCGAGAAAGGAGCTGTCATCGGTTCCGTTTCACTGTCTTGCTCCCCTCCTCTCCCCATGCTGAACTTCAAAGGAATCTCAGAATTTGAAGAAAAAAAAAAAGTGTATCCAATTAATTTCTGGTGTCTGAGTTGTTAAAATGGCAGGCTGGGTACTTTCACATTCTACAACTTCAGACCAGGTGGCAAGTTCCCCTCTACCCATGCTGGAGTCAGAGAAAGGACTTGTCTCCTTCTCAGATTCAAAAAGGAAGAACCACCTGGTGGAAAACAAGGCGCTCCTGCCTCCTAAGAGGATGAGCATGTGCTCTTTCCTGTGAAGGTCTCCAAGGCTGCACGTGGGGCAGGAGGAGAAGTGTGTGGCATTTTGAGTCCTGAGGTGTTCACACTGGCTGCCAAGCACAGCGTGGGCTCCTAGAATGAGAAGAGAGGAATTATGAGTCAGTGAGTAAGAGGCAGAACATGCTAAGTCTCCCCTCTCCACAAATGACATCAGAGATGTGGCTTAAAATTCATTTCACAGCCCACTGTCAGAAAAAGAAGGAAAACACATAAACCTTACAGTTTTTCTCATAGTGATTAAAAATCAAAAGTGGTCAATTACATTCTCTGAAAGAAAAATGGAACTAATTCTTTGTGGTTGCCAGTGTCATAAGTGAGAAAGTGAGCTGTGCTGTTGATTTGTTTTCATACTTTTGAATACTCAAGAATGCTGGGAAAGGGCTCTGTGATCAGTCACAAAATCGGTGTTCTACTTGTTACTTGGACAAATACATTTCCAAAGCTTAATAAAAATAAAAATCCCAAGAAATATAAATGAAACGAAGAAAAGTGTGACAAAGAGCCATCCTGAGCACTGAGGTTACTGGATTTGGCAGCAAAGAACAAAGGAGACACAAGAAAGCAAAGAGATGCTATTCCCAGCCTCCCAAACCATAATTCATCAGATCTGCTCCATTTCTCGTTTTCTGTGACTCTATTTTATGTGTGTGAGTGTGTGTAACACATGTGTGTATGTGTGTAACATATATGTAGCATGTGATGCATGTGTGTAACATATATATGTGACCTATGTATATGTATGTAACATGTGTGTAACGTGTATTATGATACATGTATGTAACATGTGTATGTGACCTACATGTATGTGTGTAACATATGTATGTGTATACATGTTGGCCATGAGCAAAAGGCCAAAAAGCAACATCAAGCATCTTTGTATACCATTCTCCACCCTAGTTTTTAAGATGAAATCTCTCATTGAGCTCAAGCTCACCAGCTGGCTGGACTGAATGGCCAGTGAGCCCCAAAAATTTTTGTGTCTTCACGCTTCTCCACCAGAACTAAGGTTACAGACATGTGCTACCCTGGCTTCCACATGGTTGCCTGGGATCCAAACTCAGGTTCCTGTGCTGATGTTATAGGTACTTTACCAACTGAGCCTCCCAGCTCTGCATGACTCTACCCACCACTCCCTTCTGCTACTTTGAAATGATGAGCACACAGTTTGAATTACATGTGGATGTGTGCTTGAAGGGATGGTGCTCATGTAAACACATTTGCCTGACTTTTCTGTATTTTACCATTTGTTTTCCCCATGTAGATACACTACAATGGATGAATGTATTAAAACAACTCGTGCTATTTTGCTTTAAACTTACCTAGAATAATTTATAGAAGGAAAGACAAAAAACTGAAATTACATGAATCATTACAAAAAAAATAGATTGATCCCTGTGTATTTGCTGATCCATACCATTATCCAAATGGCAGTTTTGTTATTTTAACATGTACTGTTCTTTCTTCTTTCTCATGTTCTTTCTACCTGAAAAAAATTCAACCAAATTCATTACATGCACTGCAATTATAAATGTAGCTATGCACAGAGAGATATCTACTGACTAAAGTTGCTTTGTTGAAAAGATGAGTAGACTGGGGGGAAATTATACTTGCTAGTGAGCAATAGAATTCACAGTCACAGCCTAAAGCATGAGTGTTGGGTGCTCTGCTCTGTCCCCATCCCTGTTTACACAGTCCTAACGTGGGCAACAGAAGAGAAAGTACATAACTTATAGAGAATTCACCAATAGCATCTCTATTTTACCAGTTACTAAACCTGATGATTTTTTCCAACATGAGGCATAGCAGTGTGTTGCCCTGTGGAAGATAATTGCAGTTTCTTATACCTAATAATCATTCTAGGACTTTAGAATTAGTAATATGTACTCCTGGTCCAAGTCTGTATTTCTTTTCTCTTCCTTTATTCTTTCCTTCCTCCCTCCCTCCCTCCCTCCCTGTATATGTAGAACAAGATAGCCTCAAACTCCTAGTTCAACACTATATTTCTAAGAGACTAAAGTAACATAGTTAAGGTAACAATAATATAAACCGTGTATTTCTCTCCTTTTTGCTAATTTTTTGGTTTATTTATTTAGTTTTATATGTATGAGTGTTTTACCTACATGTATGTATGTGTAACGTGTACATGCCTGATGCCCATGGAAGTCAGAAGAGGGCATTGGAGCCCCTGGAACTAGAATTACAGATGGTCATGAGCCACTGTGTGGGAACTGAACCCAGTTCCTCCATATGAGTCATAACAAATGCTCTTAACCACTGAGCCATCTCTCTAGCCCTTGTACTAATCTTTAAAACTGTGATTGAATTCACATAGAAGTTTAAAGCGTAGCTGTCAATCACTGTGTCTACCACAAAACACTTGGTCTGTTTGCAGGTGTAATTAGGGTGATGTTTAATGCTTCATGTTGCTGTCACCGTTGATCTGCACCAGACCTATTACTTCATCATCCTGTTCTGTAACCACCAGTCACTTGGCCCTACATCCCTATTAGTATCTTATGAGTGGTTGGTGTTAGATGTTTCTCAGCCATTACTGTGACAGAACACCTGAGGGATGAAGGATTTGTTTTGTTTGAGTTTCAGAGGCTCCTGTCCAAGGCCCCTTAACTTCTGACACATTCTGAGACAAAGCATCATGGTGGGGGGCACACAGTGGAGTAGGGTGGCTCAATGCATGTCCAACAGGAAGCTGAGAGAGATGAGAAGAAGGAATCAGGAATAAGATGTCAAAAACACACTCACCTCTGACAGTGGCTGACTTCTTCCAACCAGCCCCAACCATTTAGTCTCCACTAGTTCCACCAAATTATTGCACTGTCCAGAAAATAATCACTGATTAGGTCAGAGCCCTCAGGACTTCATCATTCCCTATCAGCTGCCAACCAGATTCCCAACATTCCTCCAGCATTCGGGGGATACTTTATGTCCAAAGTGTAATCCCAATATTGAAATGATGGTGAAGGCACATGTCCTCTCAGGAGACAAGTGTGTACGGGTGCCTTGAAATGCTAAGAACTTAGTTCTGTGATGTGTTCATAGTGGGTGTAGCAGGATTAAGAACATGAAGTGACTGAGAACAGGCTGTTTCTTGAAAGGAAGAATAGATAATGGTCACTCACAGGCAAAATAAAAGCCCAGATGGTGGCCCCCTCTTTTTACCTCACTGAGCCAGCGAAGAGCATGACAGAGCACTGGAGATCTTGGGGGCCTCAAGATGTGTAAAGAAGAGAAAAGGATCTTCTTCCCAGTGAGAGTTCAACCCAGCTTCACACAGGGAAGGAAAGTAAGCCAGGGCAGAGCGAGTGTAAGAAGAGGAGCCCCTGTGGGAAAGACACAGGAACAGGGTAGGAGCTTACACCAGAGTGGATACAGGGTGTGATGAAGGGAGAGCTAGAGAGACTCTGGGCTCCTACTTTGAGGTGTGAAGAAAGAAACCCTTAAGGCATTGAATACTCCCCATGGACTTGAAGGACTCAAACATGGAGACAAGCTGAACTAAATGGGACATAGTAACATATAGCTTCAGAGCAGAGTGGCTGAGTAACCATGGATTCTGCAGAAGTCTGGCAAAATGTCTGTGGGTGACTAGATCTGGCTTAACAGATCCACAGTGCTGACAACTACTAAACAGGCAGATTGTCCTTGTTGGGATAGGTTTTGTGGCTCTTTAATGACTCATGGGTATGATTAGGTAACAGAATCATCTTAAGTAAAGCTTAAGATGATTTCAGGAGCCTCCAGCTATCATTAATAAAAGTATATAATTTAAAAAAACTGTTTCCAAGAACCCATAGCTAATACAGCAAAGCCCCCACATTGAGTCCCATGTCAGTGAGGACTTATTTCACAAAGGACTTATTTCTTACCTAACCTTCCAGGACACCCAGAGGAAAGCCTTGAGGCCTAAGCACATTGCCAGAAGCAAAGTGTCACAGCTTCCTGTGCAGGGAGAAAGTGGAATTTTCATTTTAAAAAACAGAAGAAATAGTATTCAAAGGTTCAGTATACAGAAGTCAAATAGCGTTAAGCCAGTCTAGCTTTCCGGTGGTTCTTTTAAAATATCTTTGCTAAATGAGTTTTTTGATCAAGCAAGTTGCAAAGCCACCTTAAGCCCTTCCTGTTTTCAGGATTTCACAATGCACAAAGCTTCTTAAGAACCTGAGAGTTTACCAAGCCTGTGCTTCCCAGCAGGTAGTCTGCAACCACTTAATAGCAGTAAAAGCTGCTACAAAGTCAAGTTCTCTCACAAAGAACAGTGTTCTGCATGAATGGTTTTAGAAATGAAAGTCTGTAGTTGAGGTTTTTGGTAGAAAATGTTCAATAATTTGTCAGAGTCAGCAGGATATTGATTATATAGTGTATTCAATTGCAATCACCATGGTATTGATTATATAGTATATTCAGTCAATATGGTATTGATTATATGGTGCATTCAGTTGGAGGCAAATATAACCCAACATTTAATGAGAGTACTCTACCAAATGAAAATTCTAAAATGGGGTCAGGCATGGATCATACCTGTAATCCCAGCAAGAAGTGGGTGGAGAAAGGGAGATGAGTTGAGTTCAAAGCCAGACTGGCCTATGCATACTGTGTCTCCGAACAAAGAGGAAGAATGGGGAGAATGAAGAAAGAAAGAATAAATAGAAAAGGTAAAACAAAAACCAGGCAGTTCTGAAGTGGGGAGTAATTCTAGGAAGTTAGCACAAAGCACAATCATTTTCTGTAATGGACTATTTCCCAGGATGCCCGGCTGTCAGAGCTGAGTCCCATGAAGGATTACCCTCACAGCTGGAGCTTGCTGGCTGTGGTTTTTAGTCTTTATCTTAAGAGTTGTAGGCATTCAAATTTGCAAGATACTGATATACAAATATGTGTGCCCTGGCTCTTAAGTGTTTTCCCCTCAGGATGTGTTTGAATTAACCAAAAGCACATGTCAAATCTCTAATCTGATTTCCCTTTTAATGTGTAAGAGGATCCACTGTCCTTGCCCTGTGCAGCAAACCTTCGTCAGCACCGGTATGAAGGTTTGGAGTTTTGAGTAAGAATACAGCAGAATTCCTGTACTCTGGAAAGTTTCTGCAGACAAACATCTATAACTCACACATTTAACAAAGGATTTACCACAAGGAAGCCAAAGACAAGCCCAGGAGAAAGGAAAAGGAGGATGAGAAACCATGTGTGTTTTACAGTGAATTAATACACTATATCCTCAATTGTGATTGGTCTGCATATATTACTTTTATTAACTCCGGGTATTTTTGTGTCTAAATCATGACAAGGGGAAATTAAAAGCATTTTGCAGCACAGGAGAGGTGATATTGATTTAAATTAGGCAGACTACCTTTTGGAAGCAGCATAAAGACTACACTGGAATGGCCTTCCATATTTTCAAATCAGCTCCTGCTAGAAGCCTATTAATTACATATCTTCAAAGCATAACATTTTGACATTCTGAATGTCACTTCCAAGATTGTTTGCCTATTAACTTCACTGGAACTTAATAAGTATCTCATTTGTTTCTCATTTTTCATTAACTTGCAATTTCCTCAAAATTACACACATTTTACATGAATCTGATAATGTTTATGTAAAACACACACACGCAATCAAATGTGACACTTCAAATGTTGCCTAATTTAGCATAAATCCATGTTATTATTTGCATTTATATTGTGTGCATATTCAAAAATCATATGTGTAAATGCTTCCTGTGCATTTACTTTCAAAACATCTTTGAATTTGTGTTCTTCAGTTGACACCGCCATAAAGCAGCCTTCCTCTCCGCAGACTCTCTGACGTACATACACAGCGACTACAGCCCCGATGGTTGCAGACGAGGGCATTTCTCGTCTCTATTTAATCATAAAAATTCCAGACTCAGTGACCCTATGAGTCCCTGTCTGAACTACCCAAGATGAAAGCAGGTATCCAATGCTTGTGATCACAGAAATGGAGTAAGTTATTTTGGACTCTTCTGTCCTGAGAATGAGGAAACAGTTCTCTGGGACAGAGCTCCTGACTTCTGCAAGCATTCAACTTGTTTCTCCATTCTCTTCTGCCACCACCTCCCACAGAATCAGGCCTTGCAGTATATTCCACACCAAGAAAATGCTCAGAGCCATTAAGATGGCTTAGCAGGTAAAGGTGCTTGCTGCCAAGCCTGATGACCTGCGTTGATCCCAGGACTCACATGGTGGAAAGAGAAAGCTCACTTCCACAAGTGTAGCATGAATCTTAAACAGTCTTATTAATAAAATCAAACCCGAGGCCAGTTATTGGGGTGAACACTGGAAGGTCAGAGAGACAGAATAAGCCACAGCTATCTCACCTGGCCAACTTCTCGGCTGGTCTTGTTTCCTCAGACTGGACGCCCCGAGCCCTCATCCAGAATGGGCCTCAGCTGAACTGCTGCTAGAAGCCTGAATGCTTAACCAGGCCAAAGGCCTCTCCAGGCCAAAATGCCTCTCCAGGGCAAAATGCCTCTAGTTTCTGGTCCTCACGCCTTATATACCTTTCTGCTTTCTACCACCACTCCCTGGGATTAAAGGGGTGCTTTCTGGGATTAAAGGTGTGTATCACCGTGCCTGGCCATTTCCCATGTGGCCTTGAACTCACAGAGACCAGAGGGATTTCTGTCTCTGGAATGCTAGGATTAAGGGCGTGTGCTACTACTGCCTAACCTCTGTTTAATATTGTGGCTGTCCTGTTCTCTGACCCCAGATAAGTTTATTAGCATACACAATATTTTGGGGAACACAATACCCCCACACACAAGTATATAATTTATTGTAGATTTATTACAATAAGAATGTAATAAATTTAGAATGGACTTTTTTAAAAAATGAATAGCTCAATTACTATTTTAAAAATAATTCCTTTTTTTCTCTTTTTCTATTAAGAACATTTCTATTTGTTCTACATATCAACCACAGATCCCCCTCCCCTCCCTCCTCCCACCTCCCAGTCCTCTCCCCAACCCTCCTCCCATTCTCATCTCCTCCAAGGCAAGGAGGAGTCAGTAAAGCCTGACATACTCAGTTGAGGCAGGTCCAAGCCCCTCCCCCTGCATCAAGGCTGTGCAAGGTGTTCCACCATAGGCAGTGGACTCCAAAAAGCCTGCTCATGCACCAGGGATGGATCCTGATCCCACTACCAGGGGGCCCCTTAAACAGATCAAGCTACACAATTGTCTAGTGGCATATATCTCTTTTCCCATGTATTTATAGGAGGTGGAATATGAATTCAAAACTTCCCTGGGTTGTATAGTTAGACCCTGTCTCAAAATAAATAAATAAAATAACATTTGATAAACCTAAAAGAAGAATTACCACCTTACAACATCCAGAAAAACCGTGGCAAAGTCAAACTGTGCCGAAGTAAAATGCTAACTACTATGGGGTAAATCCCTGCTTGCCAGGGGCAGTCTCTAGTGGGATCCATTTATCTATGTCTCTGTTAACTACCTCCCTATCTCCATCTGCCCAGCTCTCAATGTCTACCTGTCTATCTTGTCTCTGTTTACCTTTTCAAAAAAGTTCTGATTAAATTCACATAATGGGGGTGAATGTGGGAAGAGGGCATGTTCCAGAGGAAGTTGCAAGGGGGATAAGAAGAGAATGGGGTGAATACGTTCAAGACACATTATACACATGGAATTTTCAAAGAATGTGTTTAAATTTAAAATAAATGCTTAACATGTTAAGCTACCTCTTTTCCCTTTGAAGAAAAGGCTTTCTACACTACCTACCCTTCCTTAACTGAGGCCCTTCCCTGTAGCTTCTGTTCACTCCCCATCAGCCTCCCAGTTCTATTATCTTAGGTCTTATCTCCAGTGCCTCCCACAATGCCCTGGTTGGTCAGCTCACAACAGACATTTTTAATTAAAGAAATGAGGGAGAAAGGTCATCATAGAAGGGACCAATCATCTTTGAAGATCTTCCGATCTAAACACATCATTCAAATTCACACCTACTTATTTGTTTTGACTACCCATCCCCTCGACACTGACACTGTCTATTTTTTAGCACCAATACTTATGTGTTGGATATATTGGTGAACAATGTATAATTCATGGTCTCCAAATCCAGAAGTCCTTCACCCTGACACTTTGAAATATAAAAATGTTGGACAATTCATTGAAAATTCTCTGAGGGTTTTGGGTTCTTTGCAGAAGTGTTCCATTATTAAAATGAAATTTTATAACCAGCATTTACCTTTTGGGTACATTGAAAGCAGTAAGTACATCCCTCCTACTACAGTGAAATAATCTTATATTTCTTATTTCTTAATCTTATTTTCCCAATAACTGAACTAGAATGAGAATAGTAAGAACTTCCTCATGCTGTATTCTCTATTACCTGGAACCTTGTTTTTTACTATAACTTAAAGCAAGAAGGGTTGTTGTTGTTATTGTTGTTGTTTTAAAGCAAAAAGTTTAACTCGGCACATCCTCAATAATAGAATTATTATTCAGCTACTGTCTCCTGCCACTGAAATAGCTCGTGCCAACCACAGTTAGTGTTTTTCCTTAATTGGATGCTTTAGAAAATGCACAGTTAGAGCATTGTTAATTCAAAGTGAATTTGTAGCTCTAGGGACACAGATTGCTTTCCTCTTCTCCAGTGTGTTCCCTATTGATAGATGTGCCATGGTTTCAAATGCAGCATTTCTAAACCTTCTTTTCCACATTACTATATGATTTTAACTAACGAATGATAAAATTATAGATGCAATAATTTCCATCTAAGATATAAAGGTGTGTAGTATTGTCAAGGTGAAATGCTGCTGAAATTTGAAAGAGATGAAGACAAAAACATTTTAACTTTTAAGTGAATGGTTAATTAAAATATTAAAACCATAAAAAGAGTAAGTATCCTCAGATGAAGTATGAGTTCACTGAACATTGGAGACGCCAAGCTAAGGAGGTAGTTCAGCAGGCAGAGTGTTTACTGTGCAAGCCTGAGGACCTGAGTTCGGATCCTCAGCACCCATAGAAAAGCTGGGCACAGCATCGTGTAATCCTAACACTGGAGAAACAAAAGGATCTGTAAGGTTTGCTGGCCAGCTGGTCTAGCTGAATTGGTGAGCATCAGGTTCAATGAGTAACCCTGCCACAAAAAGTAAGGTGGAAAGCTATTGAGGAAAGTACATACCATCCTCTGGGCATCCACATGCACACACACACACACACACACACACACACACACACACACACACACACACACACAGAATGTTACCTGGTTCTAGTGCCTATACATTGCAAAGCAGTCCAGTTAACTGATTCTTTTTCCAAAACCAGTGCATCTCATCCTGCAAGGGAATAGTTATGTAACTGTCAATTACTGGGTGGCAGAAACTTATTCCAAATTTCAGTAATCTTGTGTTTTAATTTAGTCTTAATCCTTCAGAGGTATATAGACCTACCTTTCCATAAATTAAATGAAAATAATCCCAGTAAGACAATTTGCTGTTTAATGTAGAGAAAACCGAGGACCATGAGCACTCATTACAGAGAAAAATGTACATTTTGTGACATAAATATCAACCAGTAGCCAGCTGGGTTCTGAAATTCCAACAGGCTAATTATGTTCTAAATGAATTTTGATGTCTTGCCCTGATGACTCTTAGCTAGAAGACTGCAGGCTTTCTCCATGACTAATGTCACTGGGTTTTATTCTCAAGACATTGATTCTTTGAACTGGTTAAGAACCAATGTGTAGATAATGGAAACTCTGGCATTTACTAGTACAGATTTTTTTTAATTGAGAGAACATATAAATCAACTATTTTCCAATGAATCAAAACGAGATTAAATAGTACCATAAGTGTCCATTCACATTTGGCATGATTATAGTATCTAACATGGAGCTGGAGAGATGGCTCAGTGGTTAAGAGCCTTGCTGCCCTTGCAGAGAACCTGAGTTTGGTTCCTAGTACCTATGCTAAGCAGCTCACAGCCACCTGTAACTCCATTTCCAGGAGAGCCAATGCCCTCTTCTGGCCTCCAGGCTCCTACATACATAGCAAGCATTCACAAAGACACATCAGTGAAAATAAAAATAATTTTTAAAAGTATTCTGGTGAGCCAGGCGGTGGTGGCTCACGCCTTTAATCCCAGCACTCGGGAGGCTAGAG
>CABHPR010123187.1:0-40297 GCA_902168415.1 Peromyscus melanophrys
GTCTTTCTTCCTTGGCCTCATTAGCCTTGAAAATGTCCCATTAGTGGTTCATTTGTCTTGCTGATCTTTCCAGCAATCTACGTTTGACTTCTCTGATACTCTTGACTCTGACTCCTATGATGGGAAACAAAACTACAATGACCAAAAGAATATTAAATTTGACACTGGCACAAGATGATCATTTTCACTTCTAACATATGGTGTATGGAAAGAACTAAATAGACCCTTTTTAGTGGATAAACCCTCACCTGACTGTGTATTAACTTAATAGGGTTTTGTTAAATTCATTGTAACTGAAATACCTAAAGTCTTTTACTATGAAAGAATTTCTCATTTGTTACTTCTTAGATGTCATCTGTGTCCAAAATATCAACTTCACAGCCTTGTGTTGAACCTAAGTCTTAGCTTTGCTTACTAGAGTAATTTGATAAGGATGTAACTGTACCTGAGTTTCTAGTTCCTTTTGCTTATTATTACAGACCAGTGAGGACAGTCACTTGCAATTACATGTGATGCATAACAGGGTAAAGATATATTGTGGGCAGAGTGAGTTCACAATACACGTAAAACTTACCATCATTTCATCGTTCATATAAAACTCACTGCCTAATTTTTAAAGTCTCAGTTATCAGATCTACTGACCAATATATCCTGCCTAAGACACACAATTAAATAATAAGACATATTTAATTACAAAGATGGAAGTGATAGATCAAAATATTATATGCTAAAAGTAGCCAATCTGTACTGTTTATTCCATAATGTTAACTATGAACTGTGAATAACTTAATGCCTGGCACATAACAGTGAGGGAAGCAAAGGCCTTTACCTTCCTCTCCTGATTTCTATAATTAGGGTCTACAAATTGAGCTAACCAAAGACATACTAGTAAAAGAAAACTGATAACTTTAATCTGTTTCTGATATTTTTATTTTTATGTGAATATGGAAACACACATAGAAAATAAATTAACACCGAAGAAAAGGCCAGCTTTGGTGCATGCATACCACTTTTGCTTTTTTCTATTTTTAAAATTATAATTACGACACCATACCATTTTTAATAAAGGACTATCCTGCTGGGATGTGAGAAGAGAAAGGAAAATGGGGTTTGGGATCAAAGTAAATTTGGGGAAAGTGACCAGGAAAAATGTGGGTGTGATTGGACCATGGGCCTGAGTGCAGGTGTCTGAGATAGTCTGCACTTGGCTGTGCTGGGGGGAGATCTTTTGCTCTACCCCTTGGCATTTCTATAAATACCCAAGGTCAGAGACTGTCGGGCCCCCCTGGAATAGGTTCCAGGCCCTCTCGAGGCTATCTTGTATTTTCTATCTGTTTATCTCCACACTCTAAATTCTTCTATCTAATAATCCCTCAAATCCCACTCAAGAAAACTCTGGGGAACTGTGGAGTTGGTGGGTAGTCACCCCACAAGCTCATGACCAGGATCCCTTTGTCAGGGGCCTTTCAAACAGACCAAGCTCCACAACTGTCTCCCATATGCAGAGGGCCTAGTATAAGTTGTTTTGAATCAGTGAATTATGGGAGACATTGAAGCAAGAGGCAAACAATGTAGCTTGTATAGACCAAGTGAAATGACTCTGTGATTTGATAGATTATATTAAATCAGATCAAATATTGTATAATATTAACAAATATTATGCAAATATTAATGTGATTTATATTTTAGTTTGCTTTCTATTGTTATGCCTAAGACTCATTAAGTTTTTTATTTTTTAATTTTTATTTTTTAATTTAATTTTTTTATTCATTTCACATACCAACCACAGATCCCCTCCCCCATGCCCTCCTCAAACAGGGTCAGTTCTCCCATGGAGGGACAGCAAAGCCTAGTACATTCAGTTGAGGCAGGACCAAGCCCCTCCCCACTTTATCAGGAGTGAGCAAGGTATCCAACCAAAGGTAGTGGAATCCAGAAAGCCAGCTCATGATCTCTTTTGATTAATTTTAGTTTGAAGTCTATTTTGTTAGATATTAGGATAGCTACACCAGCTTGCTTCTTAAGTCCAATTGAGTGGAAAGACTTTTCCAAGTCCTTTACTCTGAGGTAGTGTCTGTCTTTGAAGTTGAGATGTGTTGCCTGTATGCAACAGAAGGATGGATTCTGTTTTCATATCCATTCTGTTAGCCTGTGTCTTTTTATAGGCAAATTGAGTCCATTAATATTAAGGAATATTAATGACCAGTGATTTTTAATTCCTGGGGTTTTTTTTGTTTTTTTGTTTTGTTTTGTTTTGTTTTTTTGTTTGTTTTTGGTTTGTTTGGTGGTAGTGTTGTGTGTTTCCCTTCTTTGGGATTTGTTGGTTTAGGATTATCTATTGCCTGTGTTTTCATGGGTACATCTAACTTCCTTGGGTTGGATTTTTTTCCTCCTAGTCCTTTCTGTAGGACTAGAAAAATCTTGTTTTATTACTGAATATTTTGTTTACTCCATCTATGTTGATTGAGAGTTTTGCTGGGTATAATAATCTGGGCTGGCATCCATGGTCTCTTAGGGTCGGCATTACGTCTGTCCAGGACCTTCTGGCTTTCAGAGTCTCCATTGAGAAGTCAGGTGTTATTCTGATGGGTCTGCCTTTATATGTTTCTTGGCCTTTTTCCTTTGAAGCACTTAATATTTTTTCTCTATTGTTTATGTTTATTGGTTTGATTATTATGTGGCAAGGGGCCTTATTTTTGGGTCTAGTCTATTTGGTGTTCTGTAAGCTTCTTGTATCTTCATAAGATTTCCTTCTTTAA
Source organism: Peromyscus melanophrys (assembly GCA_902168415.1). NCBI lineage: Eukaryota > Metazoa > Chordata > Mammalia > Rodentia > Cricetidae > Peromyscus > Peromyscus melanophrys. The sequence goes on from CABHPR010123187.1 coordinate 2,760, forward strand.
GTTGAGAAAAATTTTCTTCTATGTTTTTATTGAATATATTTCCTATGTCTTTGAGTTAGTATTCTTCTTCTTCTATCCCTATTATTCTTATGTTTGGCTTTTTCATGGTGTCCCAGATTTCCTGGACATTTTGTGTTATGACTTTTTTGTCTTCAGTATTTTCTTTGACTGATGAATCTATTTCCTTTATTGTATCCTCCATGCCAGAGATTCTGTCTTCCATCTCTTGTATTCTGTTGGTGATGCTTACATCTGTAGTTCCTGCTCATTTACTCAGATTTTCCACTTCCAGCATTCCCTCTGTCTGTGCCTTCTTCATTGATTCTATTTCAGTTTTCAGATTTTGAACTGTTTCCTTCACCTGTTTAATTGCTTTTTCTTGGTTTTCTTGGCTTTCTTTGAGGGGCTTATTGATTTCTTCAATTTTTTTGCTTGTCTTTTCCTTAGTTTCTTTAAGGGAAATTTTTTTATTTTCTCTTTAAAGGCCTATATTATCTTCTTAAAGTCATTTTTAAGGTCATTTCTTCTGCTTCTTCTACTTTGGGATGTTCAGGTCTTGCTGAGGTAGAACCACTAGGTTCTGGTGGTGCCATATTGCTCTTTATGTTGTTGAATGTATTCTTGCACTGGCATCTACCCATCTCTTCCTCCAATTGGTACAAATGGTGTCTGTGTCTCAGGGAGCCACTATTGGTCCAATTAGAGCTCTTGGTCCAATCAGAGTTGGTGGAGTCTGTGTCTTAGGAAGTAGCTGTGCTCTTGGAGGATGGTTAAGTTTGGGGGGTGGATTGGGCCTTGTAGGTTACAGAGTCTGGTGGGGGATGGTGGTAGTCAGGCCTGCCTGCAGGAATCCTGCCTGGTGGCCTGCAACTGGGGCTCTTTGTCCAGATCGAGCTGGCAGAGTCTATGTTTCAGGGAGTAGCTGTGGTCTCAAAGGATGGGTGGGTTTGAAGGGTGGATTGGGGCTTGTAGGTTACAGGGTCCAGTGTGGGGTGGTAGTAGTCGGGCCTGCCTGCAGGAGTCCTGCCTGCTGGCCTGCAACTGGTTGTGCCCCTGGGCCTAGAGCCTAGACAAGTTGTACTTTTTAAATAATGACAGCTGAATAGAACATACTGTTTACTTTCTTGTGGCCTCTTATATTGTTTCACTGAGTTAGAAAAAGTAAATAATTTTAATACTGTTAGAGTCCAAAATACAGAGATTATTGGAAGTTGGAATATATTTCTACAGAAAGATTGAGGGGTTTTTTTTGTTTGTTTTTTTGTTGTTGTTGTTGTTTTTTAACATGTCAACATCTTTATATATGTCTCCCAGCATACCCTGCCAAAATTGGCTTATGAGTCCTACCACCTTGTCCAACTTATTAACATGTGTTAGCTCAGAAAAAAAATTATTTTTTTCACTTAGTCTTTGTTTTGAGTTTATAAAAAATACTACCACATTCAAATTTGGCTTGGTAGCATGTTTGTGTTTCACTAGTAAATGAATGTATTTTTATATTTGACTTTTCCTACAAAGGAAAACCAAGCCCAAAACAATGACAGGAAAGAAGAAAAGTACCCAGTGAGAATAGTTCCCTGCAGTCTGCATCAGCTATCCTTTTCATTGTACTATTCTCAGCAGGGCTGGGATTGGACTGAGCTAAGATGTAGCAGAGCTGCGCAAGCTTGTTTGTCTTTTATGGTTCAATGATAATCACTGTGAGGTTCTGACCTTTCCTACAGACAGTATCATTTGGGGGCTATCCAATACTTGCTTTAAGTTCCTCTGGATCCTATTATAAACGGTTGAATAAGTCCCCAAATGTTCAACTTCATGACATACAAAAGAAAATAATTTCTAAAACAATAAAGAATCCCTGAGGTATGAATGTGCACGCATACACACACACACACACACACACACACACACACACACACACATACACACACACACACACTCCTACAAACTAGTGAAGAAAAACCATTTGATCTAAATTCATGTTTTCAAATCTAAATATGCCAAACATTTCTGCTGTTAGGGTTCGCTCAGTTGCCAAGTGCTAATGCACACCTGTGCCTTTTGTCAACAGTCAGTGATGAAGCAGTATTTAAAACTGAGATTTATGTATAAAATCATTCCACGTTGAGTAGAACACTGCTACTATTATTAGCTGATAAATACTAGAGAAGAACAAAATATGCAAACATTGATCTTTAGTATTGAAGTATGATGGTAAGATCCAGGGCTTTGAAATCAAAAATACCAGTCACAGATAAGTTCCATTAAACAGGGTGAGCTTGGTTGATACATACAATCTTTGTGAGACATTAGCTCCTTAATGTTAAACACATGTAATTTATACCTGCTGTATAAGGTTTTCAATAAAGAATATATTTAAGTTTCCTTTCACTGCCTGACGCCGCTGAGGTCACACACCTGAGGCCTGTCCACCTGTTTGATTCTCCTATTCCACTCTCCCATCCATCCATAACTAACTGGTCTATTTCTCTTTCCTAGTGAGATCAACCTGCCAGCAACGAACATGTTGAGCAAATGTGTCTGTAGCTGGTTGGAGCATCCTTTGGGTATATGCACAAGAGTGGTATTGCTGGGTCTTGAGGTAGACAGAATCTCAGCTTCCTGAGGAACTATCACACTAATTTCACAGAGGCTGTATCTGTTTGGATTCCCTCCAGCAGACTGAATATTCTCCTTACTAGCATACTCCCACAATGAATTTTTTCATTTGTTTTATTGATCTTGGTCATTCTGATTAATGTGACATGAAATTTCAAAGTAGTTTTGATTTTTTTTCATTTCCCTGATTACTAAAGCTGTTGAACATTTCTTTGAGTGCTTCTCAGTCATTTGTGTTTCCTCTTTTGAAAATTCTGTTTAGATGTGCCTCATGTTTTAATTTGGTTATTTGTTTGCTTGATGTTCAGTTTCTTTTTTTTGGGGGGGGGGGGCGTTATATATGTTAAGTATTAGCCCCCTATCAGGTGTGTAGTTGATAAAAAATATTTTCCCATTCTGTACTCTTGTTTGTATGATGGTGTCCTTCGACATGCAGAAACTCTTCAATGTCATGAGGTCCTATTTGTTCATTGTTGTTCTTAGTGTCTATACTATTGGTATTCCGTTCAGAAAGTCTTTTCCTGTGCCAAGGAGTTCAAGACTATCCTCTTCTGTCATATTCGGTGTGTACAGTTTATGTTGAGGTCTTTGGTCCATTTGGGGTTGAGTTTTTTTTTATAGAGTGATAAGTATGCATCTATTTTCATTATTCTATATGCAGCCATCCAGTTTGACTGGCACCATTTGTTGAAGATGTTGTCACTTCTCCAGTGTGTAGTTTTGATGGCTTCTTTTTAAAATACCAGGTGTCCATGGTTGTGTAGACTTACATCTGGATCTTCAATTCAATTCCATTGATCAGAATGTCCATTTTCATGTCAACACTATGCTGTTTTTTTTTATTACTATAGCTCTGAAGTACAATTTGAGATCAGGGATGCTGAGACATCCAGGAGTTCTTTTATCATTCAGGATTATTTTATCTGTCCCTGTTTTGTTGCTGTTATTGTTGTTTTTGTTGTTGTTGTTGGTAGTGGTGGTGGTGGTGGTGGTGGTGGTGGTGGTGGTGGTGTGTGTGTGTGTGTGTGCTGAAAACTGTCCTTTCAAGTTCTATGAAGAATTGTGTTAGAAGTTTGATGGGGTTGCATTGAATCTGTGGCTTTTGGTAGGATGGCCAATTTTACTATATTAGTTCTGATCCATGACCGTGTGCTTACTTTCCATCTTCTGATATTGTCTTCAGTTTCTTTTTTCTTAAGGTTTTTATTAACAAGTCTTTCATTTTCTTGATTAGTGTTACCCCAGGATATTTTAGTGGCACTATTGTGAAAGGTAGTTTATCACAGATTATATTTTCTTCCCTTCATTTGTCATTTAAGCATATGAAGGCTACTGATTTTTTCTGTTTTGATTTTTTTAATATTTTATAGCATAGTTCTTTATTGATTTTTTGGGAATTTTACATCATGCACCCTACTCCTGATCCCCCCCCCCAAAAAAACAAAATTAATTAAAAACAGAACAAAACAAAACAAAAGAACCACCTCTCTTTCCCACCTCTCCAGCACCTCTTCATTTATCCTAGTGGAATTAGGAGCTGCAGTGTGTCAGGCAGTATATTCTTTTGTCCAGTCAGCCCCACCCTCAAATATTTATTGCAATGAGTCATCGTCTGGTGCAAGGCCTCTGGCACACCGTCATCACTGGACCCTACCATAACTCCCCTAGGATATCCTGCTGTTGCTCTGAGTCATGGAGATATTGTTATACAGGATCAATACCTTCACGAACTCCAGCAGGGTTCGTGACATTACCTTGATGGGGTAAATGTTAGTGTGGGCCCACCTAAGGTCCAAGATGTGGTTTTGGTGGTAGCTGAGCTGCTCAGTCCGGGCCACCCCACTCCTTGGAGGGACAGAGGCAGTTCTCCTAGGCCCATGCAATCGGGGCCAGCTTTTCCACACAGTGATCAGGAGTGGGACCATCTCTCCTGAGTGCAGGGAGGGCAGGTGCGGGGAGAGGGGGAGGCAGCTCTCTCATGAGGGTCAAGGCCAACTCTCCTGTTGCAGTGGCCAACAAGGGGCAGGGTCAGATATTCCAGGATCAGTGAGGGCCGGGCCAGCCCAGCATGGCCCATGGAGTTCACCATAATTCCTGTGGCCCCTCTAGCAGCAAAGATCATGGACTGTTTTGATTTTTCAACCCTTTAAGGTAGCAAGACATTCATAACTGCAGTCATTGTGATTCACAGTGGGTCATTGGAAATTATTTAAGCTACATAACTGAATCTTCTTATCATTTGTCCAACACCTTTTCATTTCCTCCATTCTTCCTTCTCTGTTCCTTAAAACCAATGTTCTACTTTCTGCTTCTAGGGATTCAGCAGTTTATAGATTCCACATAAATGTCAGATCGTGTAGCAGGTTACACTATGTGTCTGACTGGCTTTATTTAGCAGAGTTTCTTGCAAGTTTATGTATATTGTGCAAATTCTCTTCATTTTAGGCTCAATAATATTTCACTGTGTTAAATTCCACAATGTCTTTTTACATTTGTCCATCAACAGATACTTAGGTTGTTTTGGTATCTTGGCTATTGTGAATAATGCTGAAATAAACATGGAAGTATAGATAACACTTACCGACATTAGTTTCACTGATTGATTATTTAGAGGTTCTATTTTTCTTTTTCTTCCTTCCTTCCTTTTTTGTTTTTTTTTTTTTGGGGGGGGGTTGAGTACCATCCATACTTACCCAACTTATATTTACCAAGTAGGAAATAAAAAAATAAATCCATTCATATTTAGTCAACTAATTTTGAACAAAGGTACCCAAAACTGCGCAACAGGGAAAAGGTAACAGCTTTAAGAAACTTTATGGAGAAAACTGTATTAAAGATGTAAACAAGAAGAGAAAACACAAAACACTTATAAGAAAATGAAATAAAGTGCTGGCATGATTCTGTCCTTCATGTCTATGCTGAGGAGCAGTAGGCAGTTTCCTCTGTCTGACTTCTCTCACACCGAAGTGTGTGCCTCCACCTCATGGAAGACTCAATGGACATGGACATGAGCCCTCTCAGGCCCGAGAACTACCTTTTCGGTTGTGAACTAAAAGCTGACAGGGATTATCACTTTAAGGTGGATAATGATGAGAATGGGCACCAGTTATCACTAAGAACCGTTAGTTTAGGGGCAGGGAAAAAAGACGAATTACACATCGTGGAGGCAGAAGCAACAAACTATGAAGGCAGTCCAATTAAAGTAACACTGGCAACTTTGAAAATGTCTGTTCAACCAACAGTTCTCTTGGGGACTTTGAAATTACACCACCTGTGGTTTTAAGGTTGAAGTGTGGTTCAGGGCCTGTGTACATTAGTGGACAGCACCTAGTAGCTGTAGAGGAAGATGCATAGTCAGAAGATGAAGATGAGGAGATTGTAAAACTCTTAAGTATGTCTGGAAAACAATCTGCTCCTGGAGGTGGTAACAAGGTTCCACAGAAAAAAGTAAAACTTGACGAAGATGATGAGGATGATGAAGATGATGATGATTTTGATGATGAGGAAGCTGAAGAAAAAGTTCCAGTGAAGAAATCTGTATGAGATACCCCAGCCAAAAATGCACAAAAATCAAACCAAAATGGAAAAGATTTAAACCATCAACACCAAGATCAAAGGGTCAAGAGTCTTTCAAACAACAGGAAAAAACTCCTAAAACACCAAAAGGACCTAGTTCTGTAGAAGACATTAAGGCAAAAATGCAAACAAGTAAAGAAAGAAGTGGTTCTCTTTCCAAAGTGGAAGCCAAGTTCATTAATTATGTGAAGAATTGCTTCCCGATGGCTGACCAGGAGGCTATTCAAGATCTCTGGCAGTAGAGGAAGTCTCTTTAAGAAAAATGTTTAAACAGTTTGAAATATTCTGCCTTACTTAATTTCTGTAACAAAAGTTGATATATCTGGCTGTCCTTTTTATAATGCAAAGTGAGAACTTCCCTACTGCGTTTGATAAATGTTGTCCGGGTTCCACTGCCAAGGATGTGTTGTCTAAAATGCCTGTTGAGTTTTCAAGGATGGAACTCCACCCTTTACTTGGTTTTAAGTATGTATGGAATGTTATGATAGGACATAGTAATAATGGTGGTCAGATGTGGAAATGGTAGGGAGACAAATATACATGTGAAACAAATTCAGTATTTTAATAAAGTAAAAAAAAGAAAAAAGAAAAAAGAAAATGAAATAAAGCATTGCCCTGAGACTGAAATTCACAATGATTATTTTTGATGTGACAAAAATGTGGACACAGAGAAGATATTTTACAAACCACATATCTGGTTAGAATGTTAATATAGAAAATCTATAAGAAATTCATTATCCAGTAAAAACTAGCCAGAGACATAAATATGTTTTTTTTTTCTCTAAGATAGACAAAAAACTACAGGTTTAAGACAGATGCTCTCCATTACTCACAATCCAAATGGAAATTCTCAACCACCAACACCTATTTGGGTGGCTTTTAGCAAAAAGACCAAACAAACAAACAAACAAAACCAAAGGAAAAAGTGTGGGAAGGAACGTGGAGAAAATTCTATTATACATAATGTGACTTAGTCACAGAAATAACGTCATACTTTCCTCAGTTTAATCATTTTGTCTGTCACCTGTTATTTTTATTCTTGTGTGGCTAACAGAACTGTTAAAGTCCAAAGTGTTCATGGATGTTAGTGGTGAACTACAGTGGTCATTTTTTTTTTAGTGCTTATTTAACAAGACTCTTTGTAATAATTAGCTAATGACCATTTAATTTTACTTAAAACTGCTCCCTTTATGAGACTCCATGACAGGTTATATTTTCCAAGTTATGCACAATATTTTCCCATCCACATGTCTGTCACACAAGTTCTATGGAGATAAGGACCCCTTACTACTGTTTTTGACTGTGGACAGCTATTATAATCATTCTGAGCAATAAAATATAATAGAAGTGTCTGGCTTCTGAGACTAGTTCACAAAGGATGTTACATTTTCCACCTTGCTCTATGGAAAAATATCAGCTTGAAGCTGTCAGGCCTAACACAGCACAGCTGATATGCCCGATCCTGCCATTCTTTCAAGAGCTCACACCAGACCATGTTGACAAACCGTGCAAAGGGAACCTGATGTTTATTAAAAAGCTAGATTCTTCTATGTCTATTTACTTCAACTCCTCTCTGTGCCAGCTCCCAGTATTGTCTGACTAAAACTCATGAGATTTAACTACTCCAGAATTGTTCCTAATCCTTTATTGAATTACTGAGTCACAGAAATTGTAAGACTGTCAGATAATTATTGTGGCTTTAATTTTGGGATGATATGATGGACAAATAATAACTGTAACAGACTACTAGGCCAGGCAGCTCCTGGTCTGTCCTGATGTTTCTGACTTTAGCTCTCCATCACCATGAATGCATTCATCTTACTCCCCTTTAAGCATAAATTTATTCGTAGACTTTATCTTTGATATCCACATATTCTTCTCAGAATATTTCTATGACGGCTGAAATATTAATACACTTTATTTCTAGTTCATAGATAGGGATAAAGATAATGATATATCTACTTTGATTTTTCTAAACAACAGACTTTTTTTAGCCACTACTGATTGGCAAATGTTCATAGAGCACATTTGCTTTTGTCCAAGAGAAAGGAGCAGGCAACAAATTAATCTGTTGAAGTATAAAAAGATGAAACACAAATGAGTTTCCTGGTCTTTCTCCAGTGTAGAAATGAAGCAAGGGATCCATACAGTGACCAGATGAAATTCACATGGTTGAAACACAGGGTGAAGTGTCTTGAAAAATAAAAAGTGGGCATTTGTAGAAAGTTACTCTGAAATATCAGTAACAGTACCTACATAAGCTTCTTTTTCTTATTTTTCAGAAACAGTTGTTTAAAGCACAAACCATAGCAATATATTGAGAAATATAGTTTTTATTACAAGTAAAATGTTGCAATTATTACACAAAGGGTAGAAATTAACCCAGAAAAATGTTCTGTGGTTTTTATAGTAGGTGCAAACAATGTCATTTGAAGATAATATATGATGAATTCAAGATTTACACTATAAACTCTAAAGTAATTGTGACTATAATAATTTCATGAGGATTGAAGAGTGACATTTTGTAAGGAGGATATAAAATTGAGAATGTTTATATACCAATATCAGGGCTTCAAATAAAAGCAAAAACTAACAGAACTTGTAAGAAAAAATAGAAACCTATAAATACTTTACAATATTGCAACACTTCTCTTTTTTAACTCTACCATTTCTTTTCGCAGTAAATTTTATTTGTTCTTAAAGTCACATGAGTATAATGTATTTTGAACACGTCTGTCCCATTTTTTCCCTTTCTCTATTTACTTCCAAAGTCCAGATGCTTCCCACATGACCTTCTTGCAGCTTTATCTTGTTAATTTTTTTTAATATCCCATTGAATCCCAGTTGTCCTGGCATACGCACATAAGTCTGGGGCCACCCACTAGAGAGTAGAAAATACTATTGTCCACATCTTCGAAGAAAACTCTCTCTTCCCGATAGCCATCAGTTACCAATAACATCTCAGCTGGGGTTGAGGCCTTGTAATGCCCTCCCTGCCCATGCTGGAATTTTCATAGCTAGATCTTGTGCAGATCTATCGCCTGGGACCCTATTGTGACATCATGAGTACAATAGCCATGTCAGGTCCAGAATTTACAGCATTCCTACCTACCTTCTTACATTTTTCACACCTTCTTCTGTGATATCCCTTAAGCTTTGGCAGGGATTAGTGCAATAGAGATGTAACATTTACAGCTGGGAATTCATAGTCATTTATTCTAAGGACTTGGAACAGTTAAGAGTTTTCTACATTAACCAGTGCCCAGTGTAAAATGTTTTTCTGGCCAGAATTAATAGCAGCACAGATATATGGATATAAGCATAAATATTTAGGAGAGCCATTTATTTAGCAAAATAGGAATAGCCCTGCCTAGGGCTTATGACTTGCTAAGACACGGGTTTTTGACCAACTACAAATTCATTCCAGTGGGAGAGGCTTGAGACCCAATCAGAAATCGATTACATTCTTCCCACTATTGCACCAGTTAGCATATCTAGCCTAGAAAGTCAATATTGTAACATGCAGGGTTCAGCACTGTTCAGATCATTGATGTCTTTTCTCCCACAGTGGTCTACATACTACCTCCAGGCACCGTGAAAAATTGTAAACGTAGAGGGCCTTCGCTGCTCAGTTCAAGATTGATTCCTTTACATCCTCTGACCAGTGTTTTGTCTTCAATCATAGAATCTCACCATCAAGTGATGGTGGTCAACCAGGAACAATGACAATAGCCTTTGTTATTTTGGAGTCCTCTGAGCCTTCCTGACCAATGACTCAGAAGGAGGTATCCCACGCTGCCACTGAAATTTCTATTTAATAGCCCATACCTCCTTGGAACAGCACCGGACTTTCATGCAGAGTACATCTATTCATACATCTTTTGCTATTGTTGCTGCTATTTTAGTTGTATTTTGTAATTATTTTATAAGCTAGTGGATGTCTATAAGGCTTTCATATACATTCTTAGTTTTGGTTCACCCAGCCTCTACTCCTTCTCCCCCAAATCCCCATCCAATCTCTTCTTAAACATAGTACTCACCTCCCATTTTATATCATATATGTTCTAGTACCTCCTCCAGTTGTACTGCTTAACTGGCTTGCAAGTTAGTAGGTTTCCATATGGCTTTTTCCTAGTCCTTTCATTTTGTTTAACCACCTCACTCCTTCTTTTCTCCCATTCTTCTACTCCTGTCCTGTTTAAAAATTTCCACCCCTAGTATTTCTCCTCTCTACTCATATTTTACTTATTTCTCTACTATAGAATCCCTCACCTTTAATTCATCCCTCTCCTACTGCCTCCTTTCCAGTTTCCTGGATTCCACATCTCCTACTTGTTAAACACAGAAAATAAGAAATTCAAAGCTAGGATTTACATATGAGAGGGTTCTGAGTTCAAGTCCCCAAAGCTCACATATAATAAAATACTTGATGTGCCATGCACGCTGGTGGATCCTGAAGTTTTGCTGGAAAACTGGCCCATCCAAAATGTCATGTTTTAAGAACTCTGTTTCAAGGCAATGTGATGGACAGTCATAGAGAAAAAGATTCAAAGTCCTACTTTGGTCTCCACATATGTACACACACACATACACACACACACACACACACACATACACACACACACACACACACACAAACACACGCACGCACGCACACACGCATGCACTCATTCATGTAAGTGTATGTCATGTACACACAGAGGAATTCACAAATAACTGAAATACATGAAATAATTAAGAACTTAAGATCAATCTCACAAAATATGTTAAAAACATATTCCCAGTAACCATTTTAGTACGCTTTTAACTACATTGATAAATAACTACTGCTTATAAAATGTATATAGGAATGTAGAGTTTCCAAAATAAACTTAACAGGTTCGAAACCTATAAAATTCTATACTTTGAGAAATGAACAGCTATTATGAAGCTTTAATTATCAGGAGACTTTTTCTTTCTATTAATGTTTGATTAGAGATGTAGATTATTAAAAATAACAAAGTCAAGAGTAACATTGAGCATGTGTGCTCAGTAGATTTTTAAAGATAGACATTGATATGAAACTCAAATTTGCAAGGACTTGGTGGTGCAGAGACCCTATAGTGGAAGGAAGTGGTGGTACAGGGATTGATTTTTCAACGTTGGTACTGGAATAATTGTATATTTTTATGGAAAACAACTACTTAATATCATTCAATCTGTATCTTGTACAATGTACAAAAATAAAGTATTTTACAAAATCTGAAACTAAGAAATTTATGGATGAAAATATGGGAGAACATCTTTGCCATGTTAAATCAGGGAGTGATATTTTGTTAAGACACTAAAAACATAACCCACCAACATGCAGGATTGATAGATTTGACATGACTAGTACTAAAACTTTGATTCATCAACAGAAAGTATTAGAATCAAGAAAATGCTCTGTTCAAAATAGGAGAACATATTTGATAATCACACGCCTGGCAAATGACTTATATCCTGAGTAAATAAGGATTCTGAGAACTCAAGAGGTAACCCAGGATGATGGTGCTCATCTGTGATTGTAGTCCTTAGAAGGATGTGCCAAGAAGGGGATTATGAGTTCAAGGCCAGTCTGGGCTACATAGTGAGTATGTGCCAAACAACAACAAAACTATAGAAAATATAAAAAATAAGTATTAAAGGTTTGAACAAACTGGCTGTGAAAACAAACAAACAGATGCATGGGAAGTGAACTCCTGAGTCTGTCATTAGGAAAATGCAATTACAATCAGAAGGGAGAACAAATAATAACGGGACTAAAAGGAAAAAAACAAAATCAACACCCTACTTACTAGTAGAGAAGTTAAGGGTTCAAAACCATCAACCATTCAGATCAGACTACAAATGTCTATAAACTCTTCTGAAAACACTTTTAAAAATAAAAGTTCGCTGGGCGGTGGTGGCACATGCCTTTAATCCCAGCACTCAGGAGGCAGAGCCAGGCAGATCTCTTTGAGTTCGAGGCCAGCCTGGGCTACCAAGTGAGCTCCAGGAAAGGCGCAAAGCTACACAGAGAAACCCTGTCTCGAAAAACCAAAATAAATAAATAAATAAATAAATAAATAAATAAATAAATAAATAAATAAATAAATAAATAAAAAATAAATAAAAATGTTCACCTATGCAATATTGCAGTATTCTGCAATATTTATCCAGGAAAGGTGAATGCAACATTGATACATGAATGTTAGTAGTGGTTTTCTCATAATAGCCAAATATGTAAAATAACCAAAATTATCATCAGTAAGTGAATAGGTAAATAAATAATTATAGATTTACATGATCAGATACCATTCAGACATAAGAATGAGCAGCTGATGCACAGAACACAGACGATTTTCAAAATCATCATCATCATCATTATCATCATCATCTCAATCACAGTGATTATAACAAACTTGTATATACAAGTGGAAGCTTGCGTGCATGCTTCAAATATAAACAATATACTGTACAGCCTTTAAAAGTGGCTACTTAACTCTATGTGAGGTTCAATTCCTTGTCTCTGTTTCTTGACCTGTTCATTTGGATGGCTTTTATGTTACTTATACAGTCCACTATGGGTGTGTTTTCATATTAAAAGAGCTGATATCTGCAAACTCTCTTAAAAGTGCCTACGACACAGTACTGTCAAGAGTTAGTAACAAGGCTTCACGTGTAAGTAAGAGCAGTTGGTAACCAGGCTTCATGTGTAAAAAGAGAATACATGTTCTTTACTGATACCAGGGACTGTGCAGTTTTTTTCTGATTCACTGCAATCTATTTCTTCTCCCATTCTCATAGAAAGATGGGAAGAGATCCATTCTGAGTCTAAAACCGTGTGTATTTGGTGCACATAAATGCTTGCAATTTAAGAATCCATTTAGAATGGCATGGTTAGGAGTTTATCTCAAGAGAATAGAATGTCAAACACAGATTTTTCCTAACCCTACTAAAGACATTTTCTGTGTTCTCATTGACTTTCTGTCTCAACTCTATGCATTAAAGGCCTCTTTAGCTCAACAGAATACTTCTCTAATTGTGCAAATAATATATCCAACACTTTTTCAATTGCTAGTTGTTATTCAGATATTTTATTATATTTTAGGATCTTTTATTCTAAAATTTCTTGTCCTATTTCTTAAATGTTATAAAGTAAGTATGCAACAATTTTTAGGTACAGGATACTTTTCACAATACAGAAAATGTCCTCAGACAAGTTGTACACCAGCCCTTCCTGGATCGCCGGCAGGAACTGGGATTTGTGCCTGCTATATACAACTCTTTATTAACCATATTAAAAACAAACATTTCAGAGGAGTGAAATGCCATATCCAAGAGACCAGACTAAGCATGCTTGGTTTTGTATTTAGTGGATCTGGAAGCAGCTGCATTTCTCTTTGAATCACTCCCTGAGCTCTCCTGCAAATATATGAAAGGATGTTATAAATAATTTAGAAGCTGATGCTTCTTATTTGTCAGGGAGGGCAGCCTAAGTAAAAGCTCCAGGGGAGAAAAGGGGGCAAACTATTAGAAAACCCTCCGAAGTGTAGGGTGAGCCAATCATTAGGATGATGTTCTCAGGAGATCTGAGGAAACTTTTTTAAGGTCAAGAGTAATGTTCTGCTTGTGAAATAGATAGAAGGTATGTATATATATATATCTTTTCTAGGATTAGATGCTTGATTTCATAACTTTTCCAAATTAATTTTGACCTTAAGCAATACTTTGAGCCTGGTGGTGTGTTCACCTGTGAGTCTGCATGTGTGTCCATGCACTGATGTGAGTGAGACAAGTCTTATGTGGGGAAAAGGAGACAATGCATATGATACAAGGCTTTGATCTTCTACCCCTTACCCACCTGTTCTCATAGTTCCTGGCTCTATATCCCCCTACCTTTATTCCAGAGAAACCCTGTGGTATGTTGCTGCAGAATTAACTATACCTACTCAACACTCCTTGAACGTGAGCCCTGACATTTTTCTTAGGCCTATTCATGTGAACTTATATTTCTATTTGAATTTACGTTCTTCAGAAATGTAGTTGGATGATTTTCTTGTTAACTAAACAGTATGCTATTGTTTCTCACTTGAGTTTGAAATGAGTTGATGTCTGTAAACTTCTTAAGACTCAGGGCAGGATGAAGACATCAGTTAATAGCAAGGCTGCTTGTGTAGGGAAAGGGAATATGGTCTCTCTGATCTCATTTGCACTGTATGAGATTTCTTCTCCAGTCTCCCTAGGCTAATACAAAAGCTTCTTGGATAGGATCTTATACATGTGCCTGCTGTGGCCAGGCTACAGCAAACCATCCAAAGCCCTGTGCTTGGCTCTCTCAAGATGGGATCTGTCCAAGACAGGAGTCACACTTTACTTCTCTTTGTATCATTGTTGCTAACGGTGTAGTTGGTATTTTAGTTGGTGTTCTTTATATGTGGGGGAATGGATGGCTAAATAAATAAATGAACAAAGGAGACACCTTGGGACCTAAGTGACAGAAAACAAGTCCAGTGCTTCAGGGGCTCTAATGAGCTGGTTGTGGCAGCAGTGACACTGTTCACAGTATTGGTCTTTGGCAGCCACTGCTGCGTTTGCTGCCAGGCCTTCACATGTCCCTGAGCCAATAGTGAATTGTCAGGGAATCTGGCTATGTAATCATTTGGATGTCCTGAAAAGAAGTGCACATTACTGGGAAGAGGCAGCAGCAGGGGCCAGGCAGAAACAATATGGTTGAAATAAAAATGTCAAAGGGATGCTAAACTCAGGTAGATGAAATGAGGCGAGGGAAAATTCCAGGAGAAAAATGTTAAGATTTCAAAGGAAGACACTATACAATAAAAAGAAATGGTTCAGAAATTTGAAAACCTGAGAGATAAAATTTACAATGTAAGTCACTAAGTTTAATTATTTTAGCAGATCAAACTATTGAAATACTACTTTGATAGAAGAAGTTAAAACACAGAATTGGTCAGTTTATTTTTTTAAAGACACTTCTTTTGCTTTCATACTAGAAAATAACCCAAGTCATTTTGTAAAGAAAACTTTGTGTGGAAAGTCTCTGTCATCATGGAGTCAGTCAGTCTCGTGTGGAGGTAGGATTATA
The DNA here is from genome assembly GCA_902168415.1 of Peromyscus melanophrys. NCBI lineage: Eukaryota > Metazoa > Chordata > Mammalia > Rodentia > Cricetidae > Peromyscus > Peromyscus melanophrys. The sequence goes on from CABHPR010123187.1 coordinate 18,061, forward strand.
TTCATTCCCATCATCAGTTCCTTTTAAACAAACTGCAAATAAATTTCAAGATTTGTGTATCCAACAGTGAAAGTTTTATCAGCATTCATGACAGAGGTGGACTGGGTAAGGGTTGTGGTCTTCACTTGAGTCTTTCACAGGAGAGCAATCAGGATAGCTGAGCATTGTTCTTCTCGAACATACGCACTGCATGTCTGGCACCTTGTGCTGTAAGAAATAAAGACCTGGGGCTAGACTAATCCAGGTATCTGAGTAAATTCAGTGCAGACCAAATGCATGCACAACCCACACACCAACCTGATTCCTTACAAGCTTTCAAGTCCTTGGTGTCATGAATTTTCAGTCTAATTCAGACCTGCTTTTAGATCTGTTCATGTCTTACTAATATGCATGACCTCCATAGACGTTTAAATGGAACTTTATCGAGTGAAAATGGCAATAAATTAGAATGAGATAATAACTTCTTCTCCATTGCCTATTTTTAGAGAGACTAATTCCTAGAAAGATTTCATAAAGTGCGTGTGATTGCAATGGGATTGAACTGCTCTTCCTGACACTCTGTCACAGGCAAAGGTTGCTGAGGAAACAGACACTGAAGAATGTTTGCATCCAGGGGCCTATTTGATGGCAAAACTGATTTTCCCCTGGTCCCTCTCCTCTGTTTACTTGCTGTAATATCGCTTTTCAGATTCTCAGGTGTAGACTTTCTACATATGCTTTATTTTCCACTCTTTTCAGAAAAATGACCCAACCTGCTATTGCTCCAGTACAAAATCAAAACAAAACTGTCAAGGTCAAAGAAGTCACCAGGATTATTTTATTTAAAGTACTTTAAAAGATAATCACTGTTCATTGATATCACTACAGGTGTCTGATGTCGACATTAAAATCAGTTTTTTTGGTTAGTAATATGCAAATTCTATTAAAACCTGTTGTTTTTCACATAACCTCTTCTCTATTTTTGACACACACTCATATACAGATATATAGAGAGATATAGATATAGATATAGATATAGATATAGATAGATAGATAGATAGATAGATAGATAGATAGATAGATAGATCCATACATGTGGCCATGCATGCATGCATGTGTGTCTTTGTGCATTCATGTGTGTTTGTGTGTTTTGTGTGTGTATGTGTTTGTATAAGTTAAGCCATATGTATATGGTTGTTGTTATTTATATGTATATGGTTTATGGTTAACCACTTGTTTTCAGGAAAGCCATAAAGGGACTCATCCCTGGAGAAGATTGATTCTCCTTCTCTCAGCAACTAGCACTGTCCTGTAGCTCTTCATCTAGGGATAAGGCCTTGTGAGATTTCACACTGGAATGCCAACTGGTGTCTTTATTGTGTTGATCCTGTTTTGGGTGACCATATTGTTAAGATTCCATGGGTGTAGCTCCTTGTCATACATAAAACACACCATCTCATAGCAGATTCCCTGATCCCCTGGCTTTTCAAATCATTCTACCCACTCTTCCACAATGTTTCCTGACCTGCTGGTTGCCCCAAGATATAAATGCCACTATTGAACCATTAGAGATATCTTGCCATGCTGTTCACTGTGGTGTTTCATAGGCTTTGCAGCTGGATAAGACGACTGATTATTCTTCTCTTATGGTGGCTCAGTAGAGCCTTCAGACATTATGAGAGTTAGTTGTTAGGGTAGAGGCTTCTAGGTCAGTTCCAATTTGATTCTTCCAAGTCCTGTGGTCAAAGTATGCAGTGTTTTCAGCAATTTACCATGAGTAAATCAATGCAAACACAAGGCTTATCCTGGTTTGAAGGTTTCTTGGACTTCCATGAGCAGCAACTCAAAGGAAAATTTCTCCTGCCTTGCGCTACCCTTTTGTTAGATAGTCTATGACTCTTGGTATAACATGAATCCTAATTGGTCTTAATAATAAAAACATGGAGCCAGATATCAGGGTAAATGCTGAAAGATCAGTAAAGGAGTCAGCCACTAGAGAGACTTCTTACCTCTACCGAATCCTCAGCCTGAAGGGGCAGAGCTCCTGTCTCCACCCTACCTTATCACTTCCTCTCTCTGCCCAGCCATATCACTTCCTGTTTCCTCCTCCCAAGTGCTGGCATTAAAGATGTGTACCACAACTGCCTGGCCTCTTTCAGGCTGAGGATTCGGTGGAGGTAAGAACTAGTGGCTGGCTACTCTGCTTCTCTGGTCTTCCAGCTTTCACCCTGGTATCTCACTTCCAGTTTTTATTATTAAGACCAATTAGGATTCATGCTATGTATTTCGAATAATATTATTATCTCAAGTGGTGTAACTTCATTTCAACTCTCTCTACATATGTATGGATATATATCTACACATACCCAAATATAATAGGTATATATTTTTAAGTAAACATAAAATAATACAGTCCTCTATGGCTTCTTCAAACATCCTTAATGGGAATGAGATAGCAAGAAACTTCCAAAGAGATCTAGTAAGAAAGTATCACAATTTTGAACATGTCTTAAACATGATATCAGTGTAGTTACTGCATGTTTCATAATCAGCTATGCTATACTCATGTGGATACACATTCAAGGTCAGAATGTCAGATTTTCAAAGGTCAGATTTTCAAAATTAGACAGTTCAGGGCTGCATTATGAGCAATAAAGAAGAGCTTAATCTTGGCTGCCCTACCTTCCAGGGCTCACAGGGTGATCTTCAAATTTCAGTGGTTTACTTTTGGTGTTCCACAGGTTGGTTTGGGGAGCCAAGAAAATCTTGTATGAATGTGGAAAAAGAAGATAAATTCTCAATGAATGTATATTGTGTGACATGTGCCAGCCCTGTAAAGGGCCAAAGCCTTCAGCTCATGTGAAAATGGGAAGTCTGTCCCCTGTGTCAGGCTCAGAGGGATACCAAAGCCTTCCTCTGGTCTAAGTGTAGATGTTGATGGTGTGTGCAAGTGCAAGTATATGGGAACAATTAACCAAGGTGTGCAAAAACTAGTACCTTCAGCTTCCTCTTCCTGGGTGTTATAGCCTGAAATTGCTTACCTGCAGAGACTTCCTAATGAGATTAGCTGAACCCTTCCACTATGCCATACATAATGCATACATAGTCCATACTCTATCAGAGTGCACATAGGCTACCTGACACCAGCTTTTCTGTAGGTGTGTCTGTCACTGTCCTTTATTTAATCTCTTGTGGTTCCAGCCAGGCTTCTAGAATCTACACTGTACAGGACACGACAGGTAGGATGGCCAGATGTGCAATATTTTACAACCTCAGTGTATAAGTATAAACCATTCAACATTATGTAGGCTAAATATTTTATAGAGCTATAGGTAAAACTGTAATTTCAGAGCTCCACTAGAGAAGGACTTGTATTTGGCTTCAAAAGAAGATGAAATAAATCGGCAAGAATGTTGGTCTCAGTGACCACTGTATCAGTAACTGATGGACAGTTAGAAACATCTTCCCAGATTTAGCCCATTTACTACCCAGTCATACCTCCAAGAAGTTTTTCTAGAGGGCTTCCTGCTTCACACAGACAACCTACCACTTCCTTCTCTTCGTCCCAAAGGTGTCAATCTTCCATGTACATGCACTTACTGAAGGGCTCATTTTCTTTGTAATTTTGCTTGCTGGATCATCACAGCATCTTGTGAAACTGGAAGGTCCTAGGTAGCCAGGCATTAGCAGCCAGGGCATTGCAGTTAATCTAGTCGGGGTATCTCTAATTGCAATAACTTACATATATTTGGAAATTTTTGCTGAAGAAGGAAGCTAAACTAGATGGTGATGAGCAATTACTTTAACAAATTTGCTTCAAGGTAAACCTTCTCTAGGCACTGTACTAGCCCCTAAAACTGTACATCCTCACATTACACATAGACAACTAGATTAGGTCATGTGGTAGGCCATATATCTTTGGCTTGTTAAGGAACACATAATTATATTTCGTAACCCCACCCTCCTCTTCTTTCCCATGCCAAAAAAAAACCTGATTTTTTTTTAAAAAAATGAGAAAGTAGAAAGGTTGTCTTTCAAAGAAGAAAGACATGGTACTTAGTTCAGTTCCTATGGTGTTTTTATGGTAGTGCTAATGCCTTTCAAGGGGGAAGTCCTCCTCAGCTGCAGGAGAGACGTTGTCTCATTTCCTATCACCAGCCCCTGTGACTTCATATAGAATTCCAGAATTCTGATAAACTGTCATGTGGAAAAAAATGATAAAGTGATTTATGCTCAGTTTTGCTGGAAGGGAGAAATGCAAGGGCTGTCACTCTGGGTCTGGAGAACAAATGAGTTACAGTTCACAAAGCAGCTCAATAAGGCTATCATTTCCCATCAGCTCCCATAACTGACAGGCAAGATTTACTAGCTGGGGTAAGGGAAGGGGGTCGGAGATTTGGTGCCAGGTGAATCGGCACTACTATTCCATCAACTCGAGTCATGCAGACAAGAAGCTACCATGAATATTTGATGGAAGTGTCTTCCCAGAAATGCTTGTGAAGCCTTGCATTACTTTGCTTCCATTGGCCTGGAGCCTCTCTGCTCCATCCATGTGTATCTCTTTGAAAAATGACCACTAGTAAACCACAAAGGCATTTGGGATTCTTTGCTCTTGCTGCTCCAGCTGGTGGCATGCTCCTCTTGGCAATCTGTGTGTGCAGCACACTAATTCAATGTCTCCCATCCTCATAGGGTAAGGGGAAGAGTCCCTCCTCTGCAGAGATGCCCTATACATTACACCTGTCATTATCCATCTGACAAAGTGGTGGTGAGCATGCTGCCTTCCAGCCCCCTGTGCTCAGAGAAAACACACTTTGATCTATTGCGTTGGCTGTATTCTTTAGGAAACAAAAGGCGAAAAGGGATCAGATTAAGCAGAAAATCATTCTTGTTGGTTTTCTTTGAAGTAGAAGCATAGCTTTGTAAATTCTAGTGAGACACTGGGTTTCACTTTCAAGGGACTCAAGAGGGGACACTTTAGTACATTTCCTGTGGGTTAGGTCATTTTTTTAAAGAAAACATATTTAACATTTGCTCTTTGGAGCCAGGAAAAAAATTTTTGCAAGATATCTAATGGGAGCCTAAGTATTTATTTTGTATTTGGAATCATTCCTGTACGATTTCAAGTATATGTTTTGTAAATATATAGGAAATTTGGGTCGTGTAATCAGGAGAGCATTTTCACTTGCAAGGTTTTGTTTGCTTTTCTATTGGCACTGCATAGGAAGGTTGCTTCATTAAGTTCTGAAACATTAACTTACCTTAAGAATCTGTAGAAACAGGACTGTAGATATGGCCCTGTAGGTAAAAACACTTGCCCTGCAAGGCTGAGCACCAGAGTTTGGATCTCCAGAATTCATGTAAAAGCTTAATACGACAGTGAGAGTGTCTGCAATCCCAGCATGCCTGGTAGGAAGATGAGGTGTAGAGGTAGGAGAATCTCTGGAAGCTCAAGGTCAAAGAGACCCAGTCTCAGGCAATGTGGAAAGAGGAAGAGCAGCACCCAAAGGCTATCCTCTGACCTAAACATGGGCCTGTGGAGGTCTGAATGAGAATGGTCCATCATGGACTCACATGTTTGAATACTTGGTGGAACTCTTTGGGAAGTTTCAGGAGATGTGGCCTGGTTGGAGAAAATGTGTCACTGGAGGCTAGTGTTGGCTTTCAAAAGACTCATGCCATTCCCAGGGTCCCTCTCTGCCTTGTGGTTGGGTCTCAGGTTGTGAGCTGTTTGTTACTACTCCAGCACCAGACCTGCCTTCCTGTTGCCGTGCTGCCTGACATGGTTGTCATGGGCTGTAACCTTCTGAGAGAGTAAGTTCCAAAGAAGTTCTTTATTCTGTAAGTTATCTTGGTCACTGTGTCTCATCAAAGCAACAGAAACATAACTAAGGTAGGGACTAAGGCACATGTGTGCTGACTGGCACACACACACACACACACACACACACACACACACACACACACACACACACCAGCACACAGGAAGAATTTTTCTAAGCATTCAGTCTAGTGAAATACTGAACAGAAATGTGATCTATGCATACAAAAGCAGTGCCATTGGCAGGGCTCTGGTAGTTCCATTATTACTGCTTACTACTATCATTTCAGGTTGAGTTGCCTGAGCAAAGTCCTTACATGGGACAATGTGGTGATATGGTCAGGTGGCTCATAGACTTAGCTATATAAAATACAGGCAGAGAATTTGGCACTAAGACAATGTGTTTTGATTGTTGTGCAGCAATGTTACTCCATAACACACATGGAGATGGATCTCTTAGGGGTCCTCCTACTCCAGCTTCCTAAGCACTAGTATGTCAGGCATAATCCACTGTGATCCCTCATATTAACAGACAACTTAAGACCTAGAATCCCTTGGGAAAGTAGCCTCTATGAGGGATTTTTTTTTATTATTATTACATTGGTCATTGGTCTGTGGGCATGCTTAAATGGGATTTTCTTGAATGCGTTAATCAACATGGGAAGCCCAACCCTAAATGTTAGTGGCACCATTTTATGGGCTGTTAGGATGAATAAAAAGGAGAAAGGCCATGAGCTAACACTGCTCTTTTGTTCCTGACTATGAACATAATATGATCAGCCACTCTAAGCTCCTGCTGCTGCTCTGGCTTCCCTGCCTTGATGACCATACCTCGAACTGTGAGCCAAATAAACCCATCCTTTCTTCCTTAATATGCTTGTGTTGGGTATCTTATCACAGCACAGCAACTGAGATATTCACCTTACTCACTCTGGAGTTTTATTTGTTCACTCATTTAACAAAATATGTATCATATCTTATAGGCAGACACTCTTCTGTGTAGCATAAATGGTGATTTTCCAGTTAATAAAGAAAGCCAAGAATAAAAGTAAAGCAACACAAAAGTATGAAAGTCACCTGGATTTTGAGAGAATGAACTAGTGAGGTAAAAAGCAAAGTAACTGCTTCTGTCTTTGGTGTTTTCTCTGAGATTTTCACTTTACATGTGAACTCTGGGACAGGAAGGAATAGGTATCCATGCCTCAAGGACACAGTCCCGCAGAAAGAAATAGTCAGTGCTATATTCAGCCATGGCCTGGGAATCCATCAGCATTTTAGAGCCATCCAAAGACAGCCTGAGGCCAGACCATAGAGATCTTTCTAAAGCATTAGGAGGCTTGGACAGAAGTCCTCCAGGTTCTCTTTGCTAGCCTAGGGAGTCCTGAACTTTGTAAAATTATGCCATTACAGGGGAAACAAAAGGAAATACTGATGGTGTTCTCAACAGCTATCGGGTTTGCAGAAAGTTTACAATACTCCAGATATGGCTGTATTTGCTTGATGTGTGTTCAATTTTGACTCTCAAAATAATCCTATATCATCGTTTTGTTTTTATCCTCTCAGCCTAATACAAGGGAGCATGAACAGATTTACAGTCTCTGGACTAGTAAAGGGTGGGGCCAAGATTAGAACTTACATGGTTTGGAATGTCCATATCTGGAAAGCTGTCCGCAGAAACACCATAAAGAAGTTTCTTGGCACTCCTGAGAGTAAGCACTCAGTAATGCCGCTGAGATGGAATAGCAATGATTTTTTTTTCTCAAGTGCTCCTTTCACAGGCTTCCTAATCCTTTATATTAAAAAGTCTCAAAATATAAATCCTTTAGTCCAGAGAGGTCCAGTGTTGTTTGATGTTTGGAAATCCAGTTTTCAGATATATAACTCTCAAATGAAAATGCTTAATTAAATATAAATAGCTTCTTCATAATTTTTCATTTCAAAATCAGTAATGTAAAATGTTTGCTGAAAGAGACCTTTTTAAGTAAATGTCGCTAAGAAATTGACTGACAGACACTCAACCTTTTATTTTTCCCTCAAATTATGCAATTTTATCTTTCTGCTCCACCAACTAAAACTCATTTTATCTTAAATGCTTTCATTTGGTAGAGTGATGGAAATAATATGCTGAGTTTGGAGTTAGAGTTTATACACACTCATTTAAGACAAAATATTATTCGTTGAAACAGGAGTGCTCTCTCTCTCTCCTCTCTCTCTCTCTCTCTCTCTCTCTCTCTCTCTCTCTCTCTCTCTCTGATGTTTCCTTCCAAGTAATTAGTTCAGATGCCTTTTTCAACATGGTCTTCTAAATCACAAATAGTAAACACCAAAACCAAAGATTTTCCCAACCAAACTAACCTCCCAAATTCATACGTGCCTCAGCCATGTCATGGCATTGCAATAAAAGAACATTATGATTTCAATTGATGAAAATCAGTGTTGTTCTAACTCAATAATAGGTGTCATCAGTGCAGTTTCTATTGTTGTAAAAACAATGTGACTCACAACAATTTAGGGCCAGGTGGTAGTGGTGCATAGCTTTAATCTCAGCACTAGGGAAGCAGAGGCAGGCAGATCTCTATGAGTTTGAGACCAGCTTTTCTACAAAGTGAGTACCAGGACAGCCAGGACTGTTTAACAGAAACCCTGTCTCAAAAAACAAAACAAAACAAAAAGGGAACTCAAATAGGCAGGAATCTGGAGAAACAGGCAGGAACCTGGAGGCAGGAGCTGATAGAGAGGCCAATGAGGGGTACTGCTTACTGGTTTGCTCATTGTGGCTTTCTTGGCCTTCTTTCTTATGGCAGCCAGGACCACAAGTCCAAAGGCAGTATCACCCACAGTGACACAGGCCCTCCCACATAATTCACAAAAAAAATGCACCACAGATGCTCACAAGTCAACTTGATGGGGATATTTTCTCAATGATCTGCTGTCTTCCAAAATGACTCCACCTGTGTCAAGTTGGTATAAAACTAGCCCTCACAGTGGGTGAGAATAAAAGTACTCTTGGAGTGTGTGGCCATGTGTCATTAGAAAAAGGATTTGAGAACAGAAGTCTGTCTGAATAAAGCCCCTCTCCAAAGATGGGATTGACACTGATTGAAGTTTCTCTTGGCATCTTTGTACTGTAACCTAGTCCAGGTCTACAGTGCTCCCCTCACCTTTGTCCTTAGGGTGTTTGCAGAATCCCATCCCTTCTCAGACCTCCCACACTGGCAACAGGCTCCTGTGCCTCCAGTTTGGCCTCATCACTTCCTACTTCCTTTTCAGTATAACACTCAAACCTTCTTTTAAATATTTTTTGAAAAATTTTAGTCTAAAATTACTTCTCTGCTAAACATCTTCAGAGAGTTTTCTTGTGCCTCAAGAGACCAGTTCACTCATAGTGTAGGCATAGTGACCATGCCTGTACTTGGAGATTCATGCAAGCTCTTCTAAGTCATGTTTTCTATTTCTCTCTCTCTCTCTCTCTCTCTCTCTCTCTCTCTCTCTCTCTCTCTCTCTCTCTCTCTCTCTCTCACACACACACACACACACACACACATTTTCCACCCTCTCCTCCTCTTTATTCTATATCCTTTCTTTCTCCCTATTTCATCCTATAATACAGAGCAGGAGCTGGATGTTTTGAGTATACAAATATGAACAATAAGTTTTCTTCATTACAAACTTCAGTTTCAATCTAGAAACTTAAAATAAAGAAGTGCTATATATTGTGCTGTGAAAGACTTACATGCTCTATGCATAATCATGAGAGTAGCCTTGGTATGAATTATAGGGATTTTGTGTTGCTGCTTTTCCATTATTATTATTAATAACTTTATTCCTTGAGAATTTCATACAGTACAATTTGATCATATTTTCCCCTCCCCCATCTCCTCTCAGAACTTCCCTCAGCTCCCTAACACCCAACTTCATATTCTTTTTCTCTCTTTATAAAATAATATGCTGGGTGGTGGTGGTGCACAGCTTTAATCCCAGCACTTGGGAGGCAGAGGCAGGCAGATCTCACTGAGTTCGAGGCCAGACTGGTCTACAGAGAGAGTTACAGGACACCCAGGGCTGTTACACAGAGAAACCCTGTCTTGAAAAACAAAACAAAAAAAATGCATAGAGTACAATTTGTGTTGTCTGACTACTGAGCATGGGGCTTTTGTTAGAGTGTGGTTGAAATACCCAGTGTCAGTAGATTGAAGAAAACTGATTTTCCCTCTCCTAGGATCTGTTCATTGCAAATAGCTTCTTAGCTAGGGGTGGGACCTCAAGCCCACCTACTTTCCTCTGTGATGGGATTTTTGAATGTGTGCAGGTCTCACGCATGCTGTCACAGTCTCTATGAAATATGTCCCGATGTGTCTTCAAAGTGCTATTTCCTTGAAATCATCCATGCTCTCAGCCTCTTACAATCATTCCACTATTTCTTCTAAACATACCCCTGAGCTTTGAGGGAAAGAGTGTGATATAGACTTCCCATTTAGGGTCAAGCATTCCAAAGTTTCTTATTCTTTGCATGTTGACCAGTTGTGGGTTTCTGTCTTGATTTTCATTTCCATCTACTGCAAGAAGAAGCTTTACCACTGAAAACTAAGTGATGCGTTTATTTATGGTTACAGAAATATGTCATAGGAGTCATTTTTTGTATGGTAATTCAGCATAATAATAGTAGTAAGTCTTCCCTTAGACCTATAACCTATATAACTATGGTTTCTTGGTCTCATTTAGTGTCAGGTACGAGTTATATCTTATGGAGTTCACCTTCAATCCAATCAAAAAATGCTTGGTAACTCCTCCAACATTCATGAAACTATCACACAAGTGAATATATCTTACAGTCAGGTAGTTATTACAGATGGAAAGGTTTGTAACTGAGTGAGACTGATTATTTCTTTTCCTCTCTGGTAACATCTGTAGTAGATTAAAGTACTATGAATGCTATACAGTAGGAGTAAAGTGTCCACTTGAGTACCAGCTAGATCTACATGCTCTAAGGCAAAGGTATGTGGTGTCTTCAGAGAGAGGGTCATGCTGTCCAGTTTCGGAGGTTAACCCAATAGCATTGGCAACAGCCTGTAAAGTTATGTAAGGTTTATGGAACCCTATTGATTACAACTCAAATAAGATGTAACACACTTCTGATACTGAAGATTTTATTTGGTAGCATATGTTGTCTAATTGGAGTACAATCCTCCATAATATGGTAATTTTATTCATGCTCCTTTTGTATATGTATATACTTTAGGAAGTTTCCACAGTGTTAGGTTGTTACATGGTATTCCAAACGGCCTTTAGTGTTAGTTCTTGCTCTACAGTCCCTCTAGTACCCTGGCCCCTCCTATTCCTCACAATTTAATACTTCCTTTCTAATTTTCCCTTTACTCCCCTTCCTTGGAAGACCTCCACCCCTGTTCCCAGTCTTTACTAGCTACCTAACCTCTATGAGTATTCTAAATCACACACACACACACACACACACACACACACACACACACACACACACCCCTCAGGGATGAAAACTAATATCCACACATGAGATAAAATAGTGGGTGTTTGTCTTTCTTGTTCCTTTTGTAAAATTTATTGAACTAGATTTTTATCATATTCTTTCCCTCTCCCACCTCTCCCTACATCATTCCCACCTGCCTAAACACCCAGCTTCATGCTCTTTGTCTCTTAAACGATTAATTAAACAGTTAAAATTAAAACCCCACATCAAAACAAACAAAAACATTAAAAGGAAAAAAAACCACCAAATTAAAAGGGAAAAAAAAACCCAAGAGTTTGAGAATCAGCCTCAATATTTGATCTTGTTTTAGGAATATTCAGGATTTAATTTTTAATTTCCTCTATTGTCTTTACCTTAAAATGCTACCTCTACTTATATTTTTAAAAATTTGTTACTCTTTTATTGTGTGTGTGTGTGTGTGTGTGTGTATGTGTGTGTGTGTGTGTGTGTGTGTGTGTGTGTACATGTGACCCTACATGCCTTGACATGCTTGTGGAAGTCAGAGGAGGTCGCTCCTGAATCAATTTTTCTCCTTCACCATGTGAGTCCCAGGATAATAGCCCAGATCATCAAGCTTGGCAGCAAGTGCCTTTACCCACCGCACTATCTTCCTGGCATACACACCCATTTAGCTTTAGAGGTGAAAGTATAGAATGTGGCCGGGCGGTGATGGCGCACGCCTTTAATCCCAGCACTTGGGAGGCAGAGGCAGGTGGATCTCTGTGAGTTCGAGGCCAGCCTGGGCTACCAAGTGAGTTCCAGGAAAGGCGCAAAGGTACACAGAGAAACCCTGTCTCGAAATACCAAAAAAAAAAAAAAAAAAGTATAGAATGCTCATGTGATTGCTATTTCCTGTAGTGTGAAGATCAAATCACTCCATCCAACTTAGAGCCTTGCATTATTCCTCAGCCCTGTTATTTATTCATCCTGTAGCTCTAAATTTGGTGGTTTTTTGTTGACTCTGAGTGCACTAATCCTCTTGTGAGAAGGAGAGAGAGATGTAGTGAAAACGGTTATAACAAAGCTAAGATTCAGGGCTCGCTCCCTTTCCCTGCTCATTGTCTCTGGCCTTTCTCAGCTGGACTTGAGGCCGTTCCTCCACATTTTTAAATTACTTTGCATGTCCTCTTGTAGAATCTAGCCTCTCTCCTCCTCAGAACAGCCCTTGTTGATATTACCACTGGCCTCACTGCGATCAAATAAATAATACCATTTTTTTATCCTCTCCTACTTGCTGTATCAGCTCCATCCAATGCCAATTTCCACCCCTGCTTCTGGAAGCCTTTTCTTTCCTTTGTTTCGGGATGCAACAGCCATCTGTTTCCCTCTGTGAATGCTTCTCCAACGTCTCCCTCTATAAATGTATTTTTATTACCCAGCTGCTAAACCCTTGAGTTAGTAACAACTTTCCCCCTGAGCTTCCTTCTTCCTACACGGTCCTGTGTGATCTCATCCATATCTGGGGTTTGAATTACCACTTATCAGTCTATTCAGACGATTCTCCAAACCATCCCAAGTAACATCTTTTTCATCACATATATCTTTTAACCCTAGCGTAGTCTGTTTGTGACTTCTTTTTTTTTTTTTTTCAGGACATCTCAAATGGCTCTTGACATCACTAAAGTTAAAGTTGTTATTTTTCTCATATACATTTCCCTCTAAAGAGACCTATCACGGCTTTCAGCATTCTCTGATTAATGTATCATACCACCACCCACTTTGAGGCTTATTCAAAACAAAGAACAGTACTTCCTCCTCGTATACATCTTAAGTCAAAGTACTTTTGAATTTCCCTAGTAAACACCTTTCAGATCCACAAATATTGTCTTTCTCTTCAGTTCCACCTTTATATGGTTTTGCATGGACTACTGGACATGGATGGCTGGTGAACTCACATCTCTTTTTTATCCCTCATGGGACAACCCTATAGGTTTTTCAGAAGTAAACTTTACAATATCAGGCCTTTTCTCCTGAATATATATAATCAGTACTCTATTAGGTCAGACTCTGCCTTTTCAATTTCCTTCGAAGCCCCATGATCCTAATTCTCATGTATCTACTTTTAAAATGATCAAAACCCCGTTTAGAATATAAGAGGAATCATCCATGTAGAGCCACCACAAAAGGAAGTCCCTCGGCAAACACAGTGCAATTCTCCCTATAGTGTGTCTACCATCTGAACAGATCATGTAGATCTCACCCTTTGACCTGCAAGTCCAAATCTCTGCTTCCACATTTTGCTCCTGTTAGGTCTGCTGCACTTCTTTTTCTTCCATTGAAACGGGGCAAGTAACTACCAGGAAATGCCCAGATGTTCACCTAGATTTGAAAGATAAGATTCCTTAATAAATTGCACAGTGTGGAGCTGGAGAAATGGATCAACCGTTACAAGACCTTACTGTCCTTGCAAAGGGCTGGAGTTCAATTCCCAGAACCCATGTTGAGCATATCATAACTGCCTGTTTACAATATCTAATGCCCTGTTGTGGTTTGCAGAGGCACCTGTACTCAGGTGCGTATTCCCCTACACAGACACATATAATTTAAAAATATAAATAAATAAAATCTTTAAAAAAAACAATTTGGGTAATGTCAATTGGCCCTGATATAGTAGCCAGTATCATTTGATTCTTCAGGATCCAGACTACTATTGAATCAATACTCCCTTAGGATGAGGATTCTGAATAAATAATAACACCTATATTTTGTGATTTCATGTCTGCCTCTTGGTAAGAGTGATGCTTCTTAGAATTAAGACCTGGAAATTTATAGAATACATAATCAACAAATAGGAAGAACAGTCCCCCAAGCATCTTCAGAGAGTGGTAACAAGCAGATTCATTCTGACTTCATGGCTTACATTTGGAACAGGTGTATTCTATACATCATACCACAACAACCCTTACTCTCTATACCATCATGTACATGGAATATTACTTTCAAGCATGTGTTGTCAATCTGTGTGACTGCATCTGTAAAGATAGTATGTGGTAGGTCCAAATTATCCTCCTGTCTGTTGTTACCACCCTTTTCTCAGAGTGGGCCCCCTTCTATCATATGATCTTTTGCAATATACTGTAGTATAAGAACAGGTCAAACACTGTATGTTCTCAGACTATGGTGATACTTATTCAGCATAGGCAGAGAAACATACTCTACCCTTTAATTTGTAATAATTTAATCAAGATAAATGTGGTAGTTCATTTATTATTTTTTGCTCCTCCAACAAATAATGGATCCAATATGGTCAACTTTGCTCCACTTACCTGGTACATTTCTTCAAGATACCATGCTATATAGAAATGTGGTCTATGTCTAGCAGGTTTAAAGAATGATGAGGACAGTAAGTAAATAATTCATTGTGAATTACCCTCTGTCAATCCCAACATAATGACTACTCACACCAGAGACCAGCCTTTGGGGAAATGCAGTGATACTGGCAATACAGTCTGGCCTTTATCTTTTTTTTTTTTTTTTTTTGTCAACCAACACAAAGAATGTCCCTCCCACCCATTCATATGAAGTAAGGCTTTAGTTCCAAAGTGATGTGTGTCTTTTGTGTGTAGAATACCTGCTTCTGGATGCTACTTGTTATGTCTCATCTTCTTTATAGCCAGTTTCCAAATTCATTTTTTATCCTGTATCACAATAATACTGGGCTCACTTGCATACATGACTTAGTAATTATAGCAGACAACAGATCATGGGAAGTGTTGACAATCAACATGTACCCTATGTTTTTTCCCATACAGTATATTTTGATCATATTTCCCCATTCACCAACTCTTCCCAGATCCTCTCCACCTCCCTACCCATCCAGCTTCAAGATCTCTTTATTGCTTTTTCTCTAAAAACAAAACAAAAAACCAGAAACAAGAAAATAAAACAAACTGAAAACAAAAATCAATAAGCCAAAAAGAAACAAAACAAAGCATAAATCATACACAATACGTACACACCCAATACACTAAAAAACAAAACAAACAAACAAACAAAAACAAAAATAAAATGAACCAAAACAAAAAACCACGTAGTCCATTTTGTGTTGGTCAGCTACTCTTGGGCATGAGGTCTGCCCTGAAGTGAAGTTGATATATTCAGTGACTCTCCGTTGGAGAAAATTGATTGTTCCTTTCCCAACAGGTATCCATTGCAAATAGCTTCTTGATCCGGGTGGGACTATATCTCCTTGCCCTCCTCAGTGCTGCATTTTGTCTGGTTTGAACTTGTTCAGATCTTGTGTGGCTGTCAGAGACTCTGTGAGGTCATATATGCATCAGTCCTGTTGTGTCTAGAAGATGCTGTTTCCTTGGAGTTATCCACTGCCTCTGGCATTTTTTTTTTACTTCTTCTGTAGAGATCTCTGAACCTTGAGGGGAGATATAATAAAGACATCACATTTAGGCTGTGTACTCCAAAATCTCTCATACTCTTTGTGGAGCAGATTCAATCAGGGTGTGGTTGGTTACCCCGGTAACAATCATGCCACAATATTGCACCAATGAGACATCTTGTCATTCTCTTCTCCTGCCTCATGTGTCTTTCTGAGCCTGCAGTATATTTGCTACAGTGGCAATATTCAATTTTCATTACATTATGGATAGAATTCTTCAAGATAGTGAACAGTGTTATATATTCTTGCATGTTCAGATAGCCAGTTTTCTTCAGACTGTATTTTGATATAGTTCTGGAGGTATGTAGTATCTCTGAGTTTTGGTTTTACTGGGATGGAAAGGAATGCACTCACCATTCAACAGGCAATGCTGATGTCCTATGGCAAAGATACTATGTCTGGGATACTGGCTAAAAGTGATTGGTCCTATCACTTACTCAAATCCCCAGTAGTCTACTGCTCTTCTCCAGCATTCATCTGCCTTTGATAAAAGACAAGTTGGAATCATATCGGGGAGGTAGGATCAACATCAGCATGACTCCATGTATGCTACGTCGTGGGACACATACTTGAGCAATGCTTACGCTGTGACTTCCTGTTCATTTATGATTGAGAATAACTATACCATGGTAGATTAAGTTTCCAAGTCATGCAGTAGCACTACAGTGATTAACATCTTATGATCTTGTGCTTGGTGCAGTGATATAATAATATCTGAAGTAAATATTGACTGAAAATCAAAAATAATCTTGCTTCATATGACACAATGAAACAAAAAATATACAGACCATTGGGGTAATATGCAATGTTTTGGTACCTCTATCCCTTGTGTAATATTCAAATCACATTTATTTACTCAAAGATGCAATGTTTAACAGTAGCTATGTATTAAAAAATTGGGAAAGAGTGGTCTAATCATAACAAAGAAGGAATTCTCTGCTAATGCATTAAATACAGTTGCAAATCTTTTTCCTGTGCGGAAGGCAATGGACAATGCAGTAACTGAACAGAGCATTGGTGGCCTAGAGACTATTCTAATACAGGTCATAGGATCTTAACCGCCTTCAATGCTTTCGAACATTCTGCCATCCCATGGTTTGACTTCTGCCTAATTGCTTCCCATCTCTGCAGGGTATAATAACTCAGGAAGCTCTCCAGGAATGTGGCCTTTTAGATGCCAATGAGTTTGTAGAGGTGTAGCAGAAACTCGTTCACTCCACTCCTCACCCCGTGCCACATATTAACACGATGACCCTCTATTTCCATCCTGTTCTGTGAAGTATCATCATTCTTTCAAGTGGTTTGGTGGCTATCTTCACTAGATTAAATTCAGTCATATGTGTGCAGTGATGTAATGCATTATGTATGATCTCCCCAGTAGTCTTTGAGTTTTGAATCCTCTTTTAGTTTCCTTTGCAATGCTATGCCCATCAAATCTCACTGAGCACTCCGTCCAATTTCATGCTCTGTTATTTGTGGATTGAATGGGATTGTGTATATCATTTGCCGCATTTGGCTTCAATTCCCTTGTCTGGAAAATAAAATAAAATAAGCAACAAAGGCATTGAATCATTGATCCTTAAGTTTACTTATGGGCTTAGCCATTTTTAATTAAATTATCATTGTTAATAAAGGGAAATTTTATATTTATATTTTATAAATCTGTTCAAATCCTATATGCACAGATAGGGTTAATCATGGCATGGCCTTTTAAAGACTTCATCAGCAAACCTTACTGAAGAGATGGAAAATATAAAGCCCATCAAAATGACTTTACAGTCATAGAATGACCAACACAGAGAAAAAGTTATCTGTCTCCTTTAATAACTAAACAAAAATGCCTTCCCTATATTTGGAAGGTGATTTTGACTACTTGTTGTATATCTATCCTCTACAATCAATACTTAGAGTTTAACTGGTTAACAATGAGTCACTACTGCCTCTCATATTATGGCAAATTAATTTAAGCTCTCCATTTGCCTATAGCTTTGGTCATACTTACAGAGCATAGAGCCAGGAAATAGTAAAGTCAATGAATAGGGAGCTACATATTTCTGAGGTATTTGAAGGTATCATTAAAATTTCTACTCACTGTCTTGGATTACAGAAACACTGAGTATTCAAAGCATGAACAGGTTTCTTAGGCACAGAGTCTTAACTATGGGTTAATTTTTAAAGCAAATACTTATGACTTTTTCAAATACATTGTAACCAGAAATAATGGTAAGAATTTAAAACAGCAATCTCAGTCCTTACCTACTCTGATAACATGCAAAAAAGAAAAGAGAGACAGTTGATTTCAAAAATATTTGATAATATTTATACCTAAACTGGAGTTTTGTTAAAACATGCAATCATTAGAACTCATTAATTAAGTAGCATCTTAAGTAAGTGAAAATAGTAACATAGCATGCTCCACAATATTCAAAGGCAACTACAGAAGCATTTAAATAATTCTTAGTGAATAATTTCACACTTAGGTTAGGCCCACTTAAAATTTCAGAGATTCAGACAAGAGATGTAGCATTAATATAAAGCACAGTGAAGTATTTTAATGGTGACTTATATTTCAAAAAACATCTCTCTCTAAGGTATATTTTCAATATTTTAATACAGTATAATTTAAAATGTCTTCAATACTTTTGTGCTTTATAATGTCACATTTTGGGAAAGAACTACATGAGATATATATTATCTGAGCAAGAATCAGCAAGCAACCTTAGAGGTGAATAAGGGGCACCAGTAGGAGCCCAGAATGCCTTTCAATTATCACTGGCCAACATTTTATAAGTAACAGCTATTGAGAAGCAAGTGCCATTCTAAACATGCCCCCAAATAGAAACACGAGAAAACCATATATTCAAAAGTAACCAGGTCATCTTTCAACTTAGAGGATGTTCACAAATTAATGCAAAAGAAGACTGAGTATTGTGGGGCTAAGATAATTTCATCTATATTTAGATACTGTATACACCTCTAAATTTCAAGAAAATTTTACAGGTATGTACATATATACATAAGCTTAAGTGTCAAATTTCCATTGTGTAAATATTTAGGAGTTCCACTGAGGATGTTCAATATAATACAAGAACTGCTGACAAAGTCATGATAGTTTGGAATACTTATGTAAGCAAATGCTCAAGTGTAGACCATATCAAGACATACTAATTAGATTTGAACTGTAAATTGTCCATAAGGACAAGACTCGCCCTATAGTGGTTTCATTTTGGTTAAAATGTTTTACTTGATTTGTTTGATTTTTTTAAGCCAGTATAGTCAAAGACTGAAGTAATTAAAATTGAGAAAATTTGATTTTAAATGAATGCAATCAGTAAATGATACTCTCTAGACTGAATCTTTAGCTTGCAATGCTAATTTTGGATTTTCTGACTGTAACTGAAGAGAAGATTTGTATCTTTGAAAGGGAAGACACAAAGATATTTCCAACTATCCGTTGCAAAGTTGTTGTAGAATATTATTTTAAGGTGTTTTATTTTTGTTCATGTTGCATTTGTTTAACTCTGTGAAGCTATGTTCCTGTGCCTGTCTAAAACACCTGATGATCTAATAAAGAGATTAATGGACAACAGTGAGGCAGGAGAGAGAAATAGGCAGGGCTGGCAGGCAGAGAGGATAAATAGAAGGAGAGGAAAAAAGAAGGAGCCAGAGAAAGAAGAGGACTCCAGAGGCCAGCCACTCAGCTACACAGCAAGCCATGGAGTAAGAGTGAGATTTACAGAAGCAAAAGAATGGGAAAAGCCCAGAGGCAAAAAGTGGATGGGATAAAGTTAAGGAAAGCTGACAGGAAACAAGCCAAGCTAAGGCTAAGCATTTATAATTAAGAATAAGCCTCTGTGTGTGATTTATTTGGAAACTGGGTGGCAGGCTCCAAAAAAAAAAAAAAGAGCTAAAAAACAACCAACAACACATAGTTTTATTATTTTCTTCTTTTAATATTTATCCTCATTATCACAGCTATCAAATTATAATAGATTTCCTTATACACTCAGCCAGACAGTTGGAAGACTGCAAGTATCAATAGTATAAATTACTGACCTAGTTTTCTTTTTATTTTATCCAACTACAAGATGTGGAACATCTTGGATGAATATATAGAGTGTGTGTGCATCCATGATTGTATGTGTTTATGTTTTCTTTTTTTATTTTCTCATTGTTAAAGTATGAAACTTCCAGTTTTCTTGTTTGTTATTTGTTTGTTTGTTTTAATGACTAGGAAGACAGAACTTTATTCTTGATTAAGAGAGTGTTCTCAGAAGGGCAAACACACACACAGAGGCAAGAATGCACTTGGTTTTTATTCTTATTCAGGTGGTAACTGTGTCTTTTCCCCATTGGCTTGGGTCCAACCTCTTCATCTTATTGTATTTTATTGTATTCCAAGGGGAAAGGAACACTAAGCCAGGCCATCTCATTCCTGGAATACAGCAGGAAGCCTTTACACAAGAAAATGTTTTGCCAAGTGGAAGGATTAAAACATTGTATAAATGTCTAACAAGGAGGGAGAGATGAAAAATTTGAATTTCTTGACCTAAGTGTATTTTATAATATTTTATAGAAAAGACCTCATATTCAATATTTCTCATAAACTCCCCCCCCTTGTTTTTTAACATTCTTTTCTTCAAACTCATTAAGATGTTGGTTCACTTTTTCTGTCCTACCTTGGAGTAAGAAACTGAAATAGCAAGGGAAATAGCTGTTTAGTACATTTTGACAAAATAATCCTTAGTCAGGCCCCTAGTATAAAAATTAATCATTCCATCAATTTCCTTAGCATGATTTAAGGGGATCCCACCTTTCTAGGGGTGGTCCCTTGGGTATATCCCTCCAGGGGGCCTATCTAAAAACCCAGATGTAGAAAGTAAGGAAGTCCTTGACTAGTGCTTAGAAAGGCATGTTTAAATGTCCAAATCAAAGTCCATTATAATTGTCCTTTATGTTAATTTGAAAGTTGATTTCTTCAGTGTACATGTAAGTATAAACACTTGATAGCCAAAAATTTACAATTAAATGTATTATTTTGAACATTAGTAATCTATAAAACATTGCCACCTAACAAATCAATTTTATGAATGATATAATTTCAACTCTCAGTTTTGTAATAACAATGAGATCTTGGTGTCAAAAATAAATTCTTCACAATGGAATGCAAAAAGAGGTATTTCCACTTAATACTCTCAAGATTCCAAAAATATTTTTAAATAGACATCAAATTATCAACACATTCTTCACATTTTACTATTGCATATATAATTGAAAATTTGTAAAGTATAATTTCATTTAAGCTCATCTGACCCAAATAAACTTTAAGTTTTCTCTCAACTAACAGTTTGTTATCTGTTTGTATTTCACCATTTTCTTACCTCCTCATAGTCTAAAGAAAGCATAGGTGATTCAAATTGCTTATAGTTTATAAAACTGTTAGCCGTGAAGAAAAGTCAGAGTCAGTGATGGTGCAAAAATAGTACTTAACCCAGCTATGATGTTATGTAAAAAGTAAAAATATCACTTGATTACATCAATGAAATGAGAAATGGGGAAAAAATCAGCCAAAATAATGGAACTTTTCAGCCCAGGCATACTTTTCTGTAAAGTAATTTTATCATGATTATTCTAGGTTCCTCCACACAAAACCACTTATCTATATTCATTGAAAGAAAAGCCAGCTATATTATTTGTAGGGCCCTAGTGGATTCATATTTACTTTCCATTTTATTTTGGGGCCATTGATTTTTGTTCCCTCCTAACATCATACCACAAAAGATGTTTGCAATGCAACATTATCATATAATGAATTTGTTGCTTGTCTTTAAAACTCATGAAGAAAAATAATTATATTCCCCCAAAAAAACTATATATTTCATGTAGATGTATAAACTCAGTGATTCATTAATAGAAGCTACATTTCTCTAACCTCAGAAGGATAGTAAGATCCTATCTGCAGTTTTGCTTGATTTTCATAGTTTCCCATTTTCACAGATAGTCCAGTCAGCAGTGCTCACGGAATAAAAAAATGGAAACACACTTAGGTATGATTTAAGAAAGCATACATTATTAGAGGTGTGGAAATAAGTACAGTTTGCAGACAATATCATCAAAAAGAATCTAATATTTCTTCTAACACATTAATGAGTATCATAAGATGTGCATTTTCACAGATAACCCAAACCTGTACTCAGCAAGTAAATCTTGTCAGTAGAATAATCATAGTTCTATAGTGCTACTCAACACTAAGATAGTAATTGGCAATGATGGATTTGTTAATATGAATTTCCACCTGTCATAGATATGGTAAAGTAAATTAACTATATGAGCTCTTGAAATCTTTTTAGTGCTTTATTTTACACATTTTTGAGAATTTCCCTCATGCATACTATATTTGTATCATGTATATTTTTCCCTCTCCCCCGCTAACTGCTCCTTCTCTGATATACCAGCATTCCTTCTCAAATTTCCTCTTAAATTATTATTTTATAACACACACACACACACACACACACACACACACACACACACACACACA
>CABHPR010123187.1:40307-56403 GCA_902168415.1 Peromyscus melanophrys
CACACACACACACACACACACACACACACACACACACACACACACACTGCTCAGTCCATTTAGTCTTGCTCTTATGCACATGTGTTTATTGCTGACTTCCGGGATTGGATAACCTGACAGGGTTCTTGTCCCTGGAGAAGTCATATTCTCCCTTTCTCAGAAGCCATTAATTGCCTGTAGTTCTTCATCTAGGTATGAGGCATAGTAAGAGTTCTCTTCAATATGTGTTAACCTGTCAAGTGGTATTGGCATTGTGCAAGTCTTGTTTAGATGACCATAGGGTTGACATTTCATGGGTGCATCTTCCCTGTCACATATAGAAGACATTATCATGCAGGAAATGTCCTATCCACTGGCTCTTACAATAGTGCTTTTCCCTTTTCCAAAATCTTCATTAAGCCTTAGGTATAAGGGTTGAGTTATACATGAATCAATTTGGGTTGAGCATCACAATCTGTTGTAACTATGTTTTAACAAATTGAGACTTTCTGTAATAGTCTCCATAGTCTTCAAAAGAAACATTGTTATGAGGAGGTGAAGGGTATACTTGTCTTTGAGTGAGCAGATGACTTTTTAAAATGCGGCTAAGAATTGTATTTCAGTAGTAGATTACCTTATGGAGTCCATGGTTTCGTAAGATACAGTTAGTTAGCTAGGTTTACAGCAGCAACCATGAGTTCCTTCCTATTGAGAGAACCCTCGTTCAATTAGACAGCTCTTGGTAACCCCAAGATATTAAGTATTACTATTGGAACATTGGGGATATCTTTCTGGTCTGATCATTGATTATTTCATAGGCTTTATAGCCTTGTAGTGCTATTGATTGCTTTTTTCCCCTTGGCAACTTGCACAGTACCCTCAGATGCTTCCAGGTCAGTTCCTCTAAGTTATCTGTTAAAAAATGTATGGTGTGTTCAGCAACAGCATGTCATCAGCAACTCAAAGAAAAGCAAGGGCCATGTCATGGAGGAACTTAGGAACACGATGAAAATACTAAATCTTCAAATTACAGGCATACAGAGATGATGATGAAGAATCATAGGTCAATGGTATAGTCCAGATCTTCAACAGATCCTGAAAGAAAACTTCCCCCGGTTAAAGAAGGTGTATCAATACAAATCTAAGAAATAACTGAATACCACACAGATATAACCAGGAAAGAAACTCCCCACAGCATATAATAACTAAGCAATAAATATACAAAGACAGGGCATTGAAAGCTACAAAAGAAAAATCACAGGTCACATATAAAGGAAAACCTATTAGAATAATAATTTAATTTTAAAAGAAACATTTAAAAATCAGAGGAGCCTGGGGCAGTTTACTCCAAGTTATAAAAGACCTTGGATGCCAACTAAGACTACTGAACACACCAAAACTATTTGCCATAGTTGAAAGAGAAAGAAAATAATTCCATGATGAGGACAGGCTAGAAGAATCTATAGTCATCAAACCAGCCTTGCAATAGATGGAACTGGAACCAGTTCTTTGAACCAACAAGAGGAGTGAACATAGAAAAAGACTATAGAAATAAAGAAAACGAAGCTACAATTATTACAATGCAAAAAGAAGACTAAGAACACACACAGAAAAAAAATAATAATCAATGTATACCTTTAAAAATATTAATGCCTGTAACGCCCCAGTGAAATGACACAGGTTAACTGAATGAGTCAAGTAAAAAAAAATCTTTTATTGCCTAAAGGAAATTTACATAATGTTCACAGATAGACACCATCTTGAAGTAAAAGAATGGAAAAAATTAGTCAAAGCAAATAGGACCAGAAAACAGGCAGGTGTTACTATCCAAACATCTGACAAAACAGACCTCAAACTAACATTACAAAAGAACACTTCATTCTACTCAAGAGAATAATTAACCAAAGACATTACAGTGCTAAACATACATATATCAAATCCTCTTGCACACAATTTAATAAAAACCATACTACTGCACTTCAATATATGGATTAATCCAGCTCCATAATAGCTTTTTTTAAAAAAATAGAAAGTGCATGCTAAATTGCTATTTTTTACAATCCTTAGTTTATTGATTAGATCACTGTATTGAAAAGTGACATAAGCCTGAACATGTATACAAGAAAAAGTACAGGCAATAAAGTCCATATTAACAGTCCACTGTTAATATAAATATAAGCAAATATTTAGAAATTATAAATTCCAAACCTAAATCTAAAACCTTCTTACTGATAAGGATGAGAAGAAAAATAAACATACAGGGATCTGTGAAATGAAGACATGGTGTATGGAAATATCAATTTAGAATACCTCCACCAGATTTCTTATTTCTATGATAGAAATAGAGTACCACTCAAAGATGACTTAACCTTTAGAGTTTTATGTTTTGAAGTTCATGCCAGTAAGTCAATGGTAGGAATAAAAATTCAGAGCATATTAGAATAAAAGTCCTTGTTAATCATATTAATGTTGATAATTTCATGCACTGTCACGAAACTAATAGTGTATGTAAATTAGGACATAGTAATCATAGATGAGGCACTAACCTCTCATAACTAGGATCATGCTACACCTAACCCTAGGTTTTTAACCATAATTTGTTCAGTGGCCTGGATTTTTTACCTGCTAGTCAGTCATTCTCTACAAGAATGAATATAAAGCACATAATTTATCGCAATTAAGCTTAATTGGTTCCAAGACTATGTTCAGTAGATGCCAAGAACTGAGACAGACAGAACAATAGTTCACATCTTGGCACCCAGAAGTCACAGTTTGGGATCATTTCCTACAATGTGCTGTAATAGATGCTGTCTAGTCACCATATTTATATTACTATCTAACAATACTATATAACAGTGCATCTTCCTCATATAGATATAGCTATATACACATATACATATATCAGCTTCTTCCCTCATCCTTCATTTGACATATGACCCCCTTCTTGTTTCTCAGTTGCCATACCTCCCCACTCAATCACAGACACAGGAATGTTTGAGGTTAATCAGGAGCCCACCACCAAGTACATCAGCTAAGCGGGCTAAGACTACATCACGCATCACAAACAATTTGCATCCATAAATGCCTTTCTAATTTGTGTGTGTGTGTGTGTGTGTGTGTGTGTGTGTGTGTGTGTGTGTGTGTGTGTGTGTTATCTGCAAGATAGTTTGGTATGATGAGGATAAAATGTGATGAAATACTTTACCAAAATGTTTCTAAATTGTCCTTCTGAGGAGTCTGTAGTCTTCCTCCAGAGACCACTAAAAGAGGAAAGCAAATCCTTTTACGCTGGTAATGTTGAGAGCGCTTGGCAGAGTTACGAGCAACACGACCTCTGTGTAAATGATGCTGAGACTGTATGTGATATTAGCAATCACAATGTTGCTAGAGTGCTTAAAATCAAGGAAAACAATGAAACAAACATTGGGGTAAGTACTAGGGGTTCCCTCGATCACAGGAAATAAATCATTGGAAGTTATACATTGATTAATGGATCCAAGCCCATCATAGTTAAAGAAAATGTTGATTTTTCCTTTAGACTTACATAAGACAAAATACTGGTATTAAATGTATAAAAGTATATTCCCCAAAAGAAATCTGGGTGTAGGATAAGTCTTCAAGCAGCAAAAAGCCAGATCATTTTTATCCTATAAATAAGCTATTCAAGGGCTAGGACAAAGAATGTTCCAAGTTATGTTCTATTAATTACTGGTATATGTGCTTTTCGGTGACTATATATTAGAGTACAATATAAAACTACAGTAAATATTTACCATAGATACTGATGATCATATGTTGTGGAATGTTACTTGAACGATGTAAAGAGGTGTGTTACATTTGTTTATGTTGTGGAATATTACTCTATGTAAAGGTGGGTTTATGCTGCACTGGTTTAACTATGTAAAGATACGTTACATTTGTTTCACCTTGCCTGCCTAAGGCACCTGATTGGTCTAATAAAAAGCTGAAAAGCCAATATCTAGGCAGCAGAGGGACAGGCAAGGCTGGTGAGCAGAGAGAATAAATTAGGAGGAGGAATCTAGGCTCAAGAGCAAAGAGAAAGAGGTAGAAAGAGATGGAGATGCCAAGACCAGACAGGCAGGCAGCTGCCAGCCAGCCAGAAATGAGGAAGCAGGAAAGTAGGACATACAGAATGAAAGAAAGGTAAAAAGCCCCAAAGCAAAACATAGATGAAGAGAAACAGGTTAAAATAAGTTATAAGAGCCATTGGGACAAGGATAATCTAAGGCCAAGCATTCATAACTACACTAAGTCTCCATGTCTTGATTTGAAGGCTGCTGGTCTGACAAAGCCTGCTACAATTGTAGAGCCATTTTCATACAGCTTTCATTCTTAAAACAAGTTTATTTCACTGGAGACATTATTTGGACTTAAATTACTTAACATCAGTCTAAGTGATATTATAAAGGATGAAGTAAATTAGTAAACAGTGTCTTACACATAAGATAATATTTCAAATGCTAAGTTCTCATATAATTCTATAATGTGAAGATGTTAGTCTTCTTTTAGCTTATAAATTATAAATTTTTAAATCATTTAGAGTAAATGAATATTATGTGGGTAAACAAAAAAAAGGCCTGATTTTTATTGTGGCTTAAAAGATAAAACATATCGAGAGAACCTAAAAACAATGAATGTCTTTTAACAACTGCAAATCTTACAAATGGCAATAAAGTCTTCTTTTAAGTGATGTTCAGAATGGCGAAGATCTTACTTTAAGGATGTTTGCATAATTATTGAGTTATTGTTATTGAGGTTTTCTTCCTATGGGATTTGTGAGACATGTAAGTAGACATGGAGAGGAGAGTGTGAATTGGAATGTGTGTGGGGGGAAGTAGAATTTCATTATCATTTAATTTCTTTAATGGGATTGACTTGATCATTTAAAACAATTAGTGTTCTCTTTGGTTCTTAAGTACTACATTTAAGAATCTCTAGAAGGCTGGAAGATAGCGCAGTGAGGAGAGACTGTGAATGACCATCTTTGCAATACAGTGTGTTGAAAGGAATCTTTACATTCTTAGTTTCTCCTCTGAAGGTTACTTGCTTGTGTTGTGAAACGTGTACATCTGACATCCCTGTGGAAAATCATTAGAGAAAAAAATGAGTGTTTGATTTTTAATGAATATTAGTGTTCTTATTGTCTCAAAATAGTCCCTTTAAAGATATAAATGGGTCCACATGGGCAGGAACTTTCATTTCTGCTCCCAGAAAACTTGGTTAGAAAAGAGAACAGGAACTGGACACAGTGGCGCATCCTTTACCCACAGCACCCCAGAGGCAAAGGCAGGCAGATTCCTGTGATTGACAGCCAGTTCGGTCTACAAAGTGAGTTCCAGGACAGCCTAGGTTGCATCGTGAGACCTTTTCCCCAAAGGGGGAAAAAATAAAGATAAAAATAAAAAGAATAAGGTGAGACAAAATTCCCAAAGCGGAACTGATGCGGGAGCACAGAAAACAAGCTGTTCTAGTTCAAAATGATCCTGAGCACTTAGCAAAAGCAAACAAGTGGAAAATGAATTGTTTATGCCTCAGCAATGCTTTGACAATGGTAAACTGTTTGCCAAGGAAAAACATCTGGAAGGTACCTGTGATGATATTAAACGATGGTGCTTTTGTTGTTCGTGCGTGTGTGTTTAGAAAGTATTCATATTTCTTCATTACAAAAGTAGTGTTTGCTATAAAAAAAAAAGCAAGGAACATATAAGAGAAAAGAAAATAAGTCTTGCTAACCCAAATCCTCCAACTTAAAGGAATGTTAGAGTGTATACATGGACATTGGCATATCCTACATAAATATATGCATAAACATATAATAAATATGTAATGTAGCAGATGTCCATTTAGCATGATTAGCCCCAGGCCCAACATCTTCTGAGCTTACCTGAAAATCTGAAAGCAGAAGTGGAGATCTGTCTCCTACAGTGCAGTCAGTAGAGACTCCCCATGGCAGTCACTGTGAGGTTGGACAGTGGGGTACAGCTTCATAAGAGGTGACTGAAGACAGCATAAAAAGCAGCATGTGCCATTGTTTTAAGTAATACACATACCTAGACACACACAGAGAGAAAGAGAGACAGACAGACAGAGAAAACCTATCCCTAAATAACTGTGTACAAACCATCCATTTATAATCCCACAGGCTGAGCCACCAGGATACATGTTTGAAGCCAACTTGGGCTCCTAAAGAGACTCTATTTCAGAACAAAACAAAATAAAAATGGAAATTCCTTTAAAAAATATGCCTTATATCTACTGCTTCTTGCTTGTTTCTCTGAACAAAAGTATGGTAAAGTTAATATCATTAGTAAGTATAAATAAAACTGTTTCTGTCACCACACACACACACACACACACACACACACACACACACACACACTATTTCATAGTGTTCTTTATTGTTTGCTTTTATCTTTCTGCATTTTTGTTAGTGGAAATAACTCTGCAAAGAAAAAGTAAGTTTTTAACTACACACACACACACACACACACACACACACACACACACCTGACTCTACCAATTCAGTCTTTTTTGAGTGCAAAATCTAGTCCCAACATAGGACTTGAATATCATGAAGTATACACACGTTAATTATGTGATGTATAAACACTGCCATTTTTATATATTTTCTAACATTGGAATTTATCAAAACTTTGATTTAGACAAGAAAGATGGCTCATCAGATAAAAGCACTAACTCTGCAAGCCTCATGGCCTGAGTTTGAACTAGGACCCTGCAGACCAAAGAGATAACAAGTTTCTCCCTTATCTCATGTGCTTCTGTGCATGCTCAAATCCAATCTCTCTTCTCTCTGTCTGTTTCACTGTGTCTGTGTCTCTGTCTGTCTGTCTGTTTCCATCTCTGTCTCTGTTTCTCTGTCTCTCTGTCTCTGTCTCTCTCTGTCTCTCTGTCTCTGTCTCTGTCTCTCTCTGTCTCTCTGTCTCTCTGTCTCTCTCTCTCTGTCTGTCTCTCTCTCTCTGTCTCTCTCTCCCGCACACAAATAAAACAAAAATTTTAGTTTAGTTGACCTAAAAACGTATCACAGTTTTCCTTCAAAATCCACATAACCTTTGAATATAATTATTGACAATTTGTTTGCTTACAGCTTTTAGCCTACCTGTATGTTGTCTGTTTTACTCATTTGTAGAATAATTTTCTACATTAAATATATGACTTCAGGTCTGGTGAGATGGTTCACTTGCTTAACACCAAGCCTAAAATCCTGAATTTGATCCTTGGGATCCACATAGTAGAAGGAGAGAAGTGACTACCATAAGTTGTTCTCTGACCATCTACATAATACACTTTGTCATGTATGTACTCACATATATATGTAAATGTACAAAATGAATAAATACAAAAACTTTAAATTAAACGATGACCTTTGATTATTCCATCAACAATTTCTTTTAGAATGCTTCTCATCTATTTTTTGTTGACATTTGTATTTTATTAATATTCTTTTTCAAAATTTTATAATTTGATTTAATTTTTCATATCAGCCACAGATTCCCGTCCTCCCTCCTCCTGCCCCCCCCGCCCTCCCCCCAGCCCACCCCCCATTCCCATATCCTCCAGGGCAAAGAATCCCCTGGGGATTCAGCTCAACCTGGTAGATTGAGTCCAGGCAGGTCCAGTCCCCTCTTCCCAGACTGAGCAAAGTGTCCCTGCATAGGCCCCAGGTTCCAAACAGCCAGCTCATGCATTTGTGGTCCAATAATAAATTTTGTCACTTTTTATTTTAATGAAACATTTGCTACAATTTCACGATTCATACGTTATGTTTAGTAATATACTATCCACTTAAATGCTAGAATTCAATTAAAATTCTCTTATTTTTTTCTAGTTTAGTTACTTTTGGCTGTTATTATATTGGCTACTTCTATATAAACAACGAAAACTAGAGTCATTTTGGGAAAGGGAACCTCAAATGTGAAACTGACCCACCACATTGTCCTGTGGGTAAGCCTGTGATACATTTTCTTGATTGGTGATTGAAGTGAAAGAGCCTAGGTCACTGTGGGGGGTGCCACTCCTAGGCTTCTGGTCTTGGGTTCTGTAAGAAAGCAGACTGAACAAACCATGAAAAACAAGCCAGTAAACAGCACTATTCCATGGCTTCTGCATCAGTTCCTGCCTCCATGTGTCTGCCCTGTTTGAATTTTTGTTGACTTCTTTCAGTGATGGATGTGGAAATGTAACCTTGACATGAACCCTTTCCTCCCCAAATTGTTTGTGGTTGTATTGTTTTATCACAGCAATAGAAACTCTTAGGAAAACATTTACAATGATGTTTGGTGATATATAGAATCAAATAGAACTTTACTTGGCTTTATGTTTAAAACATATAGAACAAAATCCAGGCCACTGGAAGTTCACAGTGTATTCATTGTAATGTATGGTAG
Organism: Peromyscus melanophrys; assembly: GCA_902168415.1. Lineage (NCBI taxonomy): Eukaryota > Metazoa > Chordata > Mammalia > Rodentia > Cricetidae > Peromyscus > Peromyscus melanophrys. The sequence goes on from CABHPR010123187.1 coordinate 48,713, forward strand.
TTATCTTGTAGACTCGTTTAATTTCCCAATACTTATGATATGCATGCTGAGCATGCTGCCTCTGTAGGAAGGATGGCTGCATAGTAGAATGTGTAGTAACTAAAAATAGGCAATGGTTTTCTAGATCATTCTCAGTCAGTGGTTAGTTAATTTGTAGCTTTGATAATATAGCTTGAAATTTCAGACATTAGTTTCTTTGCTGAAAAGCTGAGAATCAATCTCTCTGTCATTTCTGAATTTGTCTTCTAAGAATCACTGCCTGTAAAATGTTTGTGTGAGAAAATAAAATGACATTTGTTATAAAAACGTTGCATTAAAGAATGCTAAACAAATGCTATGAGTGGGAAGTCTGTTTCCTTTCTACCCTAAGCCTTCTCAAAGCTATTACCATTGCATATGTTATAAATCTACATGTGTTATAAACTATTTCCCAAATATACCTAGTTATATGGTTTTCCACTTCAAACAATCTCACAAAAAATTACCATATCTTAAGGACTATAACTTGTAAAAGACCTAGTTAGATATCTCCAAGTCATTTTTCTCCTCTAATGTTTTAGAAACATCAGAAATCTGAGTTTGAGTCATGTTATGCTGTGTAGATCATGATTAAACAGGGTTAGGAAGCATTGTCAATAATCATAAGTGTTTCTTACAATGCACCCTATACTTATGTATATTCCATTTCCATCACTGTTTCTACCCTTTAAGCCTTGCAAAGTGCCTAGGACCCAGTGATTTCCGTTATAGGCTCTAGTACCTATGTAGGATGTTCAGAACACAGTTACTTTTTAGTTATACTATAAAGTCTACTTTAAAGAATTAATTATCCACTAATATATTCATTAAATTACAAAAATTCTAATATTCCAAGATGCTAAAGGCATCAACTTTGTTCCCTTTTAGAAAATGGTCTGTTTTACAATTAAAAAGTGTTTATCTTTTGTCTTATTATGGCTTCTAAATTGGGACACAAGTTCTTTCCATCTCACGTTTCCTTAAACAGATCCTGTTTTCAGAGCTCTGTATTTAGTATGACTTATGCAGATTCATTATGTGCTTTTCTGTAGATGTTGATTGCATAAGGAAAGTGTGTAATTTGTGGAAATGTTATAGAGTCATTACAAAAAGCAAATATGCCTTATGATCAAGGTACCACTCTATAAAACAATTTTGTGATACTATTAGTTTAAGAAAGACTATAAAATGACCAAGGCAAATCTAAATAAATTATTATAGCAGATTTGACATAGTTTTTAAACTCCAGAAGAATATGTAAACTATGTAAAAAGTGAGACATACACCATTATTTTGAACATTGTCAATGAAAGCTAAAGGGAGGTATTGTATAAAGGAAATAGAATGAGCATTGGGTGCCACTTTGCCTCTGCTATGTGTCTGTGCATCATTCTTTGAAAACAAAATATCACAGTGAGAGAATACTGCTTCCTGTGCAGAGTCATAACTGTATGGTCCTATTAAGTCTCATTATTCATGGGACTTAAGTTTTGGTTACATTCAAAATATCTTATGCACAAAGGAAAATATAGAATAAAAATAAATACAATCTAGTATTCTCATGGCATTTAAAGAAAACTATAGGTGTGTTGAGGTGACCTATTTGAGGAATGTATCTAGGTGGCTGAAGAAGAAAAACCTTGACCCTCACAGCTCCCTCTAGGAGAATGTTTGGAGTACAAGGATAGCCTAGAATAAGCTCATGTAGGAAGGAGGGCAACAGAGATTCAGTGTTTCAACAAAAAGTGTCAACTGTTATAGAGCAGAGTTTTTTTTCCTTTCATAGGTCCTGGTGATACTGACTCAGAGTTCAGGACTGGTCAGTAGACAAATTATCTCTTAGTTTAACAATCTAAACTGAATTTTGGGTACCTTTCTATGTTTTTAAATTTTTATTTTATTTTTAATTAAAGTAAAATCATATCTCTCCCACTCCAACCTCTCCTTTGTCTAGCCTTCCTGGCACATCATATACTCTCAAAGTTATGGCCTCTTTTTCTTTAACTTATTTTTATGTGTGTGTGTACACATACACACATATTTATTAATATATTATTGAATTCATTTAATGTTCCTTGGATATATCATCATCTAGGGCTGATAACTGGCTAATTAATAGCCAGGGGATACATTCCTGGGGAAGAATAATTCTACCTTTCTCTGTAGTCAGTAATTGCCTGTAGTAATTTGCCTGTAATTCATCTAAAGGTGGGACCCTGTGAGAGTCCCCCCATCCATGTTGGCATGTCCAGTGGTGTTGTCATCATTTAAGTCTTGGTTAGGCAGCCATGCTGAGATTTCATGGGTATGGCTTCCCTACTCACCTGTGGGTATAAGAACAAGTGTCTGGAATATTGTTAGAAATCATGTTGGTTTAAGAAAATAGAAGAAGCAAGTTCTCCTCCAAAATCCATGAATTCATTAGCCATAGTTAGTTTGTTAGGTTTCTGATACCAGAAATGATTTCCCTCCCATTGAGCTGGCCTTAATTCTAATTAGATGGTTGTCAGTTACCTCAAAGATGTAAGTGCCCCTATCGCACCTTTAGCAATATCTTTCCTTGCCAGTCATTATTGTGGTTTTTATGTATCACCGCTGGGTAGGATTATTGAAGACTTTCCTCCCATGACAGCTTGCATTACCTTCATCCCAGTACTAGGAAAGCTAGCCCACAGGAAGTAGGTGTTCAGGTCTTCAGCAATATGGACTTACCTTCTATTCCTGTGAGACGACAAAGGACAACGGTAGGCCACATTGTTTGAGGAGTTGGTCCCTTGTGCTCCTCTGACCTGTAACTCAAAAGAGGCTTTTCCATGTCTGGCACTGGGGTATTTGTTAGGTAGTCTATGGCTCTAAAACATATATAATGTGTATAAATTGCCATTGTTTTTTCTAAATACTTTAGAAAAATAGGAAGATAACTGTGAACATTGCCATTCCCAAACTGAAATAAAGAGAGAATGACTGACTCAAAATGAATAAAAGGATGAATCAACCTGGACCTGGGGGAACTGATCAGGTGGTGTGTTTCTGTGTCTGCAGTTTCAATGGTCTGGACTAAAGCCACAAAAAAAATATAAAAAGTAAAAAAAAAAAAAAAATGAATACCTGGCTCCTCAGCTTGCATATGTCCTAAACAAGGGCAATTGATACATTTAAAATGACGTGCCTTAGACATGTACATTAAAATGTGACATGGTATCAAAAGACTATGAGACAGGAAACCTTTCACATACTACCTGGAAAATTTTGTGGATAAGTGTCATGTTAAAATCTTGTGCTGTCATGATTAGAAGTTGAGTAGTGATCAGAAGTGACAGTTGAAAGGGTATAAGAAAAACCCTGACAGCTTAGTGATGATCTTGTTATCTGTATTCTGAATCATTTTACTTACAACAGGTATTGCTCCGTAAATTTGCCTTATGATCTATGTTTGCATTAGAGTGAGAAGATCGGAGTTGAATATTCTGTTCCTTGACATATATTTATAACCTGGTGTTAATTTTGCCTCATCAACTTCCGTTTGACTGATACAACGGCTTTCAACTCCTTGGTGTAGGTAATTTTGCTAATGCGTGTCTTGTACAATTAGTGTTTAGCTGGATTTTCTTTTATCGCTGCTTTGAGAAATCTTCCTCATTCCTGTGACAGCTTTAATGTGTTTGTCATCATTGCTCATGTAACAGTGGGTGTTAGGCAGGCCCATGTGTGCTGATACACTGTCCTTTTTCTTTATTTCCTGCATTACCTTATAATAGACTTGTGAATATCTTAATCATCTATTTTCCTAGTTTAGAAATTTCACTGTTTCTTTGATAATGCCAACTTATTTCCATTAATCTATAAGTTTAATGATTTAATTGCTCACAATGGCTATGTTTGTCGTATCCTTTAATTCTTTTTTTTAAGAATTTTTTTATTCATTTTACATATTGATTACAGATCCCCCTCTTCCCTCCTCCCACCCCTCCAGCCTTCCCCTACCCACCCACCCTCTATTCCCTCCTACAAGAAGGTAGGGCCTCCCATGTGTAGTGGGCAGAGCCTGGTACATTCAGTAGAGGCAGGTCCAAGCCCCTCCCCCTGCCTCAAGGCTGTACAAGGTGTGGTACATATCCTTTAATTCTGACTTCAGTTTTCTTCCAACTAAAATACATTCTGTATAAGTTTCTTAATTAAATCTGATATATTATATAATATGTATATTATAAAATATAATATATATTACACTATTTATACCATCTGCTTATTTTTGTTTCTGTATTCTTTTATTTTTCAAAAATGCTTAAATTAGTATTTGTACATGATTAATAAATTATATCTGTAAATTCAACCTCATCTTAGAATTAAAATAATAAAGCAATAATTTCATCATCAAAACCCTTGAGATGCTTGGAAGCTCCATTTTGACAGTTAACAGCAGGTCGGTAGTCAACATACCCATGGAAGGCAGGGCTGTTTCACTAAAGCTTTGTACCAGTAGTTATAAAGAAAGAAAGATAAATAGTACTTTTCATATGACATCCATAGACGTATAACTAATAGTAAAAGGCAAATTAAAAGGGAAATCACAGAGATCAGCATATTCAAAGAAAAAATCCCAAAGAAAGCATGAACATTTAATTGCTGAGAACGTGCACAGATGTTCCATTGGCTTTATATATTATTTCTCTTTGTTTATGTTTCTTATTAGCCTCAATCTTTTCACTTGTTCATTTTGAATAATTTCTATTTCTTTCTTCGTTTTGTTATGTTTAGTCTCTGTTAGGAGATTAAGAGTAAATAAAAATAAATAAATAAAAATACAGGGAAAAAATCAAAGGAAATGAGTGAAGTTTTACTATTAAAAATGATGAAAACTAATAAGGTGGCTCAGTGGGGAAAGGTACTCGCTGCAAGACTCATTAATGTGACATGTGTTCAATACCCAGACCCACATGGAAAGGCACTTTTCTATAATTCAGTTCACCTGACCCTAACAATCTCAAAGTTATCATACTTACTATTTATTTAGCAGTCCTAGGGGATTGAACCCAGAGTACCAAGCATGCTTAGTAAATGTTCTACCAATGGGCTACAGTCACAGCCTAGAACAAGTACGGAGCAGTCAGCTGGAACCTTACTATCACAGTCTACCTCACATCAAATTTGCGAACGGTTTCCCAGGAGTCTAAAGAAGAGAATTCCACTAACACAATTCTCAAGACACTTTTACATGTGCATTCTTTTATATTGGTGTTAAGAACTACTTCAGGGGAAATATAGACTATGGATATTGTGATTTTCAGCGATCACAAAATACTCTGACATGTGACTGAAATTCACTTAACAGAAGTAAAGTGAATCATAGGACAAAAGTCTTGAGCATTTACTCTTCAGCTCTGAAAACAGCTTCACATTGAACCTCAGATCCAAAATTGTGACAAAAATACAATGATTGAAGCCTGTCAGTAGAGAAAAGCTGCCAGTCCAGTGATGATTCCTTGACAAGAAAATTGAATCAGGTATCTATACTACATTAAGTCTGAACCAGTTACCATTCAAAGAATTTGAGTTTTTTTAATAAATATGAGATGCAAATGAATAGGATAAAATAAATCAAAGCACATTTGTTTTCAACTTTTTACCTGCAACCCTAAGCTTAAAGAATAACTCCAGAGAAGCTAGGAAACAAGGACCCTAAGAAACATGGATCACCTTGGGAAGGGGAAACAGAGGAGATCTCCATGAGTAAACTGGGGATGGGGAGCAATAGAGGGGAGGAAAGGGAGGATGAGAACATAAGAGAACGGGATGGTCTAGCTGGGGGAGGCACAGAGTAGGAGAGCAATGAAAGCGATATCTTGATAAAGGGAGACATTATGGGGTAAGGGAGAAACCTGGTGCTAGGGAAATTCCCAGGAATCTGCAAGGACAACCCCGATTAGACTACTAGCAATAGTGGAGAGGGTGTTTGGGCTTACCCTGTTAATCAGATTATTGAATACCCTAACTGTCATCATAGAGCCTTCCTCCAATTACTGATAGAAGCAGATGCAGAGATCCACAACCAAACACCAGGTCAAGCTCCGAGAACCCAAAGAGAGGGAAGAGGGATTATATGAGCAAGGGGGCTCAAGATCATGATGGGGAAATCTATAGAGACAACTGAACAAAGCTCACAGAAACACACGAACTTTAGACTGACAGCTGTAGAACTTGTATGAGACAAGACTAGACCCTCTGCATATGGGAGACAGTTGTGTAGCTGGCTCTGTTTGAGGGGCCCCTGGCAGTGTGATCAGGATCTATCCCTGCTGCATGAGCTGGCTTTCTGGATCCCATTACCTGTGGTCGGACACCTTGCTCACCCCTGATAAAGCAGGGAGGAACTTGGTCTTGCCTCAACTGAATGTACCAGGCTTTGCTGTCCCCTCGTGGGAAGACATACCCTTCTGGAGGACAGGGTAAAGGGTGAGTCAGGGGGAAGGCAGAGGGTGGGGGTGGGAAAGGGGAGGAGGGATGAGAGGATTATCTGTGGTTGGTATGTAAAATGAGTAAAAAAAATAAGAAAAAAAGAGAATAACTCAAAATTGAGTAATAAAATAGTTCAACAAAGTGTAATTTAAAAAGTGCTTTATTGCCCTCATTACTTACCAATGTATGCTGCTACTTCTACCAGGGGTGTGAATACACATGAACACAGTTCTCCTGTTGCCAGTGAAGCCTCCATTACCCTTGACTATCCTTTCAAAGACAGAAATGATTTACCTCCAACATCTAGCCCTAAGACACTACTCCCCATTCATCATTTATAACCTGCATCTCATTTCCCAAAATCTTTGTTTCCTTCTTTTTCCCTGTGTTTGTTGCATATCACCCCACCTCTACACTTCAGCATGACATTCTTTCCAACTCATTTAAGGGATGAAAGAGAATCTTCGTTGATGCCTAACTATCTACTCTTCTGCCCATAACTGACCCTCCTTTCCTAGACACCCATAGCACCTCACTATAATTACATGCATACATATGTACATGCACATATACATTCATACATACATATAGAGTTATTGTTAAATGTGTTGCTTAGGAATTACTTTGTTCTTCTATTCTCATCTAAAATATTATTGCTTTCCCGGGATGATTAAACATTACAGTCAAGTTTATTGTATTTTAGTCCTAATCAGTTTCAATCAAAAATATGTAAAACAACTATGGTACAGCTAGTCATGACCTGTAAAGAAAGTATGGATGGGGTGGGGACACAACTCTGTGAGAGAAGACTTATTATTCAATGCATTGAGTCATCCCTAGCTAGGAAGAGAAGAAGGATGTTAAAGTTGGTGTAGGAAACTATTGGAATGGCACTGTTTGTTTAATAATTTCAAAGTCCTTAACAAATTAAATTCTCATGTTATTTAGTACATGTCTGGGAGGGTGTTAATTTGTTGCTGCCAATCTTTCACTTGAATGATTAAAAATAGCCATGAACTATAAGTTTATTTATTTCCAACCTAAAGTGTTATATAGGTGAGAATACCACAGATGACCTAGATTTATTATTTCATTATTCCCACTGTGATCTATCTTCCAAATTCATTAAATATATGATATAATATAGAAACAAACACACAGAGACAGATACATTAGATAGATACATAGGTAGATGGATAATAGATAGATAGATAGAT
>CABHPR010123188.1:0-15338 GCA_902168415.1 Peromyscus melanophrys
AGTCTAGAAATCTATATAACAGAACGGAAAAATAATTTGAAAAAGTGGATCATAGATTTTGTGATACATGGGCTCCATGATCTGAAGTATGAAACGTTATTTCCACGTAATGTTACAAGGATAAATTCACAGAAATGTTACATTTTAACAGTATAGTCATCTACACTTCACATAAGCAAGCAATTACATCATCCTATACACTTGTATTAAAGAATTAAGATAAGCAGCATGGTAATAGGAGATGATACACTGGAATTTTTTTTTAACTTTGGGTTCTGTTTCAACTAGATGATGCACATTTTCACCCACAAAGACAAAGTGAAAAGAAAGAATTAAACTCATGACATGTCATCAGAAATGAGAAAAGGCAGGATGATCAGGAATCCCAAGTGATCCTAGGTAATGAAGCAAAGCACTGTTTTCAAATCACAAACAGCAAACAAGCAAACATATGGCTAGCATAAATAATATACAAGAAAATTAAGAGCTGAAATTTTCTTTAAGGACCTTATTCCTAGACTATTAACACCAATATTCCCAAACACCTACCTCTATGTTTTTAACTCTGTATACATCAATGAAGACCATCAACCTACATGTCCTGAAATTCCAAGTTTGTTCACTGTGGTTTGAATATGCTTTATCTTTTCCAAAATTCATATTTGTATTTAATTGCCAGTGTGACAGATTGATAAGTGGTGAGCCTTTAAGAGGCATGTGGGTCATGGAATTTCCATCTTCATGAAGAGATTAAATGTTTTCATTAGAGTTGATTTCTTATCCTCTAGTGACAGATTTACATTTTTTTTTTTTTGCTTTGTGTGTGGGTGCTCTAATATGCCTTTCTCCACCACAAGGCCCTCACTGCCTGCACCCACTGAATGTTAAACTTTTTAATTTTGAGAACTATGAGCCAAAATTATCTAGTATCATGGGTTTTATTGTAACAAAAAACAGACTAAGACAGCTTAACATTTATATTTTGATGTTACACTTTGCTTTGGGTGTTCCCTAGCCACTTTCAATTCAGAGATGCCCCTCAGTGAACCCACCACTCTACTCACAATCTTATTTTCCTGTTCTTTTTTTCTGAATAAAAGCTAGGTCACCTAAACTTCCTCTCCCCTAGGTAACACATGCTCGTGGATATCATATGAATATATTTTGTTTATTGCAAACAAAACTTCTTTATTTAATAAGATGGTTCCAGAAAGCTTGTTGCTGTTTCTTGAAATGCTGGCTATGATAGCCTCCACATTTGTCTCTACTTCTCTCTCAACACACTGCATGTTACTAATGTGATTAAAGCCATTTGAAGGCTATTCTCAATAAAACTTCCTGGATGCATACATAGTCTAAGTGGTTAAATGATATGAGATACTGTGTTATTTGGCCCCCATTTCTCATTGTTTTCTCTTCCCATGTCCTCTGAAATTTGTTTGAATATCACTAAGTATTTCACGTTTGCTTATGTTTCTTCTTAACATCAAATCTATTGTAAGATTTTCTTGAGATTATACTCATCCTCAAGTTTTGTTTGCTTGTCTCCTACTAGCTCTTTGCTTAATATTTTAAAAGAAGTTTCATGTATTTTAAAATATGTGTATTACAGGATGCAAAACACAAGAAGCCAACAACAATGTAACCCAGTCACAAGCAGCTCAACTTGATGAGTCTTTCTAGATCCTCCTACTAGCTCTTCAAGGTCAAATGTAACTTTGTCCTCTCTGTAGACTTATCTTCTATCTACCTTGCATAGATGGTGTTTTCTGCAGTCTCAGCAGATGATGCTCCTGCTGAGATTACTTCATTTCCTTGCTATCTGCCTGTTCCTGAACTCCCAAGCTTGGAGCTCTTTGGTCTTATATATCTTTGCAATAATTCTGATTATCTAGATAAGTATTGACAGAGTTGGTGCTCAGGGTATTTTTACTGAATGATTTCTATTGAGAAGCTTTATCAATAGATTTTACTAGGCCAACAGAATACATAATGGGGCATATTATTCTTTGTGTACTATGTATCTCTCTCATACATACACATTCACCTGTCTCCTATGTCAAGTGTCAGCAAGAATGAACAAGATCTACTGGGATTAGAATCCAGACTGACACTGTTGAGAAAGAAAATAACACCCAAAGATCATTAAAAAATTACTTCTGATTACTTCAAATGTAATATAAGGCAAAGGGAGCATTAGATTTCAATGACTGAGATATTCTGAATGAATTTCTAAATAACCCTGGGACTCTTCATACCAGAATTCATGTTTCACTTTCCTAACTGCTGTGCAAATTTCTGTCAAGAAAAGTGATTGAAAGCGTATCTAGTGTATCAAATCCAGCTCAGAGCAGCAACTGTCACCCTGCAGATTCACACATAAAATAATTGAACTGCCATTGCCCATCGACATGGTGGCACTCTCATTGTGTTCCTTGTGTGCTCTTTGACACAGCCTACTCAGGGAGTCAGAGAACTAAATCAACAGGGGACCAGATGCATATTATATACTCCGGACAGATATGTCCTGTGTCACGTTAAATTGATGTCAGAGCCATCAAAATGTCATACTGACTCTCCAAAATATAGACATATAAAGTTTGTTTCCTTTGAAATTAAAATTTTTCTTTATTTTTTTCTAAAATTTAAAGCATATTAGATAAACAATCACTAATTTAATGATGTAAAAAGAGCTTTGTCAAAGTCTGAGAGGATTCCTTTGTGATTTTTGTAGTTCTGATAATACTACATTTATAACTATTATGAATAAATATAATATAGACTTCTATTTTCATTACTACATTAGAGGGGTGATGTTTCTCAGTCATGTAACAATATTTAGAGGTCATGGTTTAAATGCAGAAGGAAGCAGAATTAGAACCTCACATAGTATTTGTTCCATTTTATCAGAGCAATAAATAGAAAGTCTCCTTTCTCTTTCATAAAATCAAAGTAGAGATAATCCTTTGAGAATGCAGACAATTTTTCAAGTTTCTATCAGCAATCAATCACAGGTTACACAAAGCCATCTCAGAATTATAAAGCACTGTTCTTACTCATTCTGCTATGTTTATTTGACTATTATTCAGATTATATCTATTATTCAATATTTATCACTACTTATATGCTAATTTGAATTTATCTCAGAAACAAGACACTAAAGAGATGTGTCCTGGTATGTCTAAGCTTGACCAAAAAGTCCAAGTGCACACACCTTGAGACAAGTATTACTAGTGCTCTTTAAGAAAAGATCTGGATCTGAGTAACAATTGTTCTACATGTGGAATTTTTGGCTTGGTTATTCATCATTTTTTAATGTTTTCTTAAGAATGCTAATAACACTTACCCTTCCTGCAGTTCCCGTCTATAATTCAGACTGGCCCATGGGCTATGGAATATGAGGAGCAGAGGTGTTTAACAAGAGGGTTACCTGCAACTGAACTGTGCCCAAAGAAGTCTGCTGAACCACATATTCATAAGATAAAGTGTCATGATTTACCCAAAGAATGCTTAACACAAAAGTCATTATTTGGAAAAATTTAAGTCATGACCTCTAATAATATTATTAATTGTTCAGTATCATATAAAGAAGCATTCATATTGTATACTATTATCGATTGTGGTGTACTGACATCATGGTGATAAATTAATATTTTAATATAAGAAATGAAGACAATTTGAAATTCTTCTCTACACCAGTAATTTCTCTTCTGCAGGTGTTCATGGAAACATTATTAACGCAATGTTATCCTGGTAAATGAATATGTTTGTTAAAAGAAAAAAAATAAAATCACATTTGTTTAGATAATTATTGGTCTATATAAAAATGTTTAAAAAGTCTTTTCTTTCTCTTAAATACATGGGATTTAAAAACATATGTGATTGATGTAGTAGTTTTAAATCAGTGTATTATCATGCTATATATTTGAAGACATCATATTTCAGTCTATGTGATTAAAATGTAGATACATCAACAAAAATATAAAATATGAGACTATTCATTTTCCTTCAGATTCATTAAAATGTACATTCCTGAAATTCCAGCTATATTGACATATTTCTGTTAAATAGTAGTTAGAATATTTGTTAAGACCCAACTTTCTCGTAGTGTTATTTTTTCTGAATTAAAGCTCACATGCCAATACTGAAACCTAAAATTCCTACTGAAAATTGCAAAGTATTAGGAGATAGCAATATTTTTATGTTTCCAAATGAAAAATTACATAATTCCTAAGACACAGCATCAGTACCACATTATTGAACTGGATAATGAGAAAATTGAAAGTTGGGAGTGCCTCTATTTTTATTTGCCCTGACTAGAAGATATTTTATACTTACTAAATGAAATGGGTAGAAATGTGCAAAATAACAAGTAGGAGATTAAATAAAATAGGAATGAAAATAAATATTTCCCTAATATCTACCTAAATGATTTGAAAATTCCTCTATTCAAATTCATTACATACAGAAAATAGGAGCCGTAATAGAAACATTAAAAGACCTTCTGGTGCACTTTGACAAGGTTCAAAATCTCAACTTTATGTAGCAACTCATACATTCTTAGAAGCTTTGGTATCACTATGGTACTACGATTGTATTTAACGGGAATCCTGCATAGATTTTACCCTGTAGCGGGAACGTCAGTCTCAGTAGAATTAGAATTCTTGCCTTGCAATCGCTTTACCAATCATCAGCTCAGGTTGCAGCATTGGTAGCAATTAGACAAAGGCAATCCTTTCACGTCTTTGAGTTAGATTACCAGCTCTGCCAACTGTGCGTTTTCCTTCACATCCTCATTGACTGGAAAGCACCTTCAGAGAACGAGCCCAGGTTGAAAATCAGCCCTCCATTGCACTAAAGGGCAACTTCATCTTGTTTGCTGCAGTGGAGAAGTGTTGTTTTATTTACTGACCCATCAATAAATGACCAAGGCTTCAGGCTCAGAATTCTGCTTGCTGATCTCTTTAGTTTAACTCTAGGGAGGAAATAAATTAAAACATTCAAGAATTGTAGGAAACATTTAGCTAGCTGGTTGGAATGTATATTCTATTACATGTCTTTGAAATCTAACCCCATAATGAAATACACTATTATATTTTTTACTTATTGTATTCTAGTATAGAGATGGCATACCTACTTGAAATGAAATAAAAAGGCTCATAGTATTTTATTTAAAACTCATAGAATAAATCTAAAAAAGAGATGACAAATTTCCTGGTTCTTAAAATAGATAAAACAACCGTATTTGTCAAAGAGACTTGTAATGGTGATTAAAAGTACATGGCTCATATATATGTATATCTTTATCTACCTGTCTTATGTGGGTGTGGTACAATCTTATCTCTTCTAAACAAGAACACAAGTGCTATGTGTTATTAATGGTGGTACATGAATTAGCACTAGAAGATTTTTAATAAAATTCTAAATGATAGTGGTCCTATGTTTATTCTTATGGTTTGGAATATATAACAACACCAGTTTATTTCAGGATTGCTAAAATACATGAAAATTATCACCACACAGGAAATTTTAGTTGAGTGCGTGAATCAGGGGCAAATGCCCATTGATTTTCAATTAGCTGACATTTAGCTACAGGATATCAACAATGACCGGCTGATTTGGTGATTAGTGTATGATATAAAATTCCCACTAGAGACACTGAGTCAATTGGGTGTTCAGTGAAATAGCTAATCACCTTTTCCTTATCATCCCTGAGGGAAAGTAAGAGGAAGACAAACAGAGGAAACATGAATATTTACAATATCTGATGATTTTTAAAATTTTTGATTTTTATGTTTATATTAGATTAGACTGCTCTTAAGCAACAGACTGACTATACTTATACATAGAAATCTACAAGATTTATAAAATATACTTCAAAGAGTAAAGAATTACTTTTAAAGGAAAATTATATTTTTTTGTACAAAAATGACATTAAAAATGTTTCTTATACATTTGTTTAATTTTTAAGAAGCCTATATTTATTTACACATTTCTATATTTCATGTTATATTTGTCAGAACTTACTCTGTAACACTGACGCAATTTTATCACATCATCGTGTCAATCTTTATACTAGACATGTCCATACAGATAATAAATTGGAAATATTAACTAGATCGAATATTATACTTTTTACTTATTACTTTAGATGACTCTGAAGTTTAAAAGAAAACACTGCCGGACACAGCATCTTCTGCCTGAGAGTGTGGATTGGGGAGAGGCTGGGAGAAGAGCAGGAGTGAATAGGATCAAAATACATCGCATGAAATTTTCAAAAAATTAATAAATTCTACAAACAAAACCTCATAAATATGTATAATCAGAGAATGTATATTTATGTGTGTATGTTTTATAGATCGAAAGATATCCTATACCAGTTCATTGCAAATTGGATAGCTTATATATTCAGCTCCCATGAGACAAAGAACATTATTTTATGTTTCCTAAATATAATATATTATCCAGCAGTACTTCCTAAAAGGTTTAAGCATAGTTTATTCTAGATATACATGGATAGTCGAATACTATTTAATATGTACTAATATTTCAAAATAACAACTGTATTTTGCTTATTTGCAAATATTAATTGCTTTAATCACACACTCTGCAAATGAAATAGTGAGTCAAGCATTATAGTTACTAAAGCTTTTCAAGATTTGCTTGGGAAGTCTTTTTCCACATAATGAAAAGAAGAAAAAAAGAACTTCACTGAATTACTCTGTAAGGCCACGTCACTACTTCTGTACAGAGGCTCAAGTAAAGTTGTACAAATGTGTTATTTCAACCATCTGACCTGCTTTCATCCCCCAACAAGAAGCTGGGAAGAGTAGCCCCTGCTCTGGCCCCACCGGGCTGAGATGGCAAACCCTTGACCCTTCCGCCTGAGTGTGCTCAGTTGTCAGCCTCGCCTACCGCAGCTGTTATATTCCAGAGGATCAGATGGCCAGAATAGGTCTGGATAGACCTATTAGCATCTCAATACAGCCTCTCAGTTCCCTTTATTACTAGGTCACTCAAATTAATTAATTTTTAATTTTGCACTACCTCAACTATTATAAATCAAGTCAGCCAGAAGACAGGAAAGCACCTGAAACCCGAGCCTGTCTTGTGGTTTAAGTCACAAAGGCTCCACCTTTGCAATCTGTCACTTTGAAGATCAGAAAAAAGGCAAACTGTCCTGTGCAGAGATTATTGAAAAATACTTGTTTGATGAATGATGCTCCGTTCAAAAGACTACTGAAACAAGGAGGAGTGATAAATGTCTTGGATGTGTGTAGGTCTATAAACACAAGAAATAGATTCAGAGAGCTTTTAAAAATTCCCCTTTGAGTTTCTGCCCACTTTATATGAGACTAGTGTCTTATTTTGGTGTAATTACAGACTGCACAAATAATGACTTTGGTTTAAAATTGTCAGGAGCAGCAGTAACTTCATCAAGTCCCTGCAGTGTAACATCACTTCCGTCACCATTACTATTACTGTTATTATCATAATTTTGCTTGTTTGCCTACATTTTCTTTTTTGATGCAGCATTGTCTACAAAGCATAATGTTTTGGAATGTAGAATCATCTCAATGCAAACAACTGGTATTCTGAAATACAGAGCACAATAAGATCATTTGTAAAACATTATTCTAAGTTCCTTTACCTTTGATGTACTTGCCTGGGGTAAAATCATGAATGAAACTTGTGTAATAAGGTTCATGATCATGACAATACTTTCTGAGTGAGTACTGATGACTTTGATTATCCATATTTCAATGTGCACAATTACAGATAGAGCAGATGGAATTCTCCCCCCCCCCGCCCCCTGCAATATCTGGAAAGTCCAAAGACTAAATATATTTAATCATTCCTGAATACTGTATGACTTTTTACATCATGTTCTTGAGGAGAGAAATGTGGTCACACTTAAGATATATGTATAGCATGCTGGGTATGACTTTTTAAAAAAACGTAAAATAAACCTAGCTTTTGAGACAGAATACAGTTGCTTTCTGTTTCTGAGACAAATAAAGGGGAGATTCATGGCTCCCAAATAACTCTCAAGATTTATATATCTTGATTTTATATATATATATATATATATATTCAACTTCTCTGGTATAATTTAGTATATAAATCTTTCTAAGTATGAGTAGTCTTTTATATATTTACAATTATTTTAGAAGTACTGCCATTTAAAGATTTAACATTAAAGTAAGACATTTATTGGAATTATCAATGTTATGAAGAAAGGCAGACCAATTCCATGTTGTCCATCATGTCATGAAATTTACTGGAGGATACTATTTCTAAAAGTGTAAGTTGGGTGTAAGGATATTGCCTTAGGTGACAATCATCTGTAGATTAACAAGCACTAACATAGAATGTTTCCCTTATTTGAGAATTGTCTAAACTAGAGATAAATTTCTCAGGCTGTATGTTTTGCTAAAAACAATTGAGATTCTTCATTTTCTGATGTCCTTAACCATGACATTGAGTGAGGATAGAAGACATAAGACTTTAGAGAAAGCTTACTCTTGAACTCCAAAATTACAAATGTACGGCAGGAAATTTAATTTACTAGGGTAAGGAAAAATCATCTTAGTTTCCCAATTTTTTTATTGTTCTTATGGAGATTTTTATGCAAACCCTTCTTGTTGGTTCTTTGGCAGAGCATGTTGAACCAACTGCCAAACTGAATAGAAAAGGACTTTATGTTTCCATCTGGCAGCTCCATGGTATGTCATTTTCCTCCTTAAAAATACACGTTCTCCTTGTTATAGAATGGATCCACTGCATCAATGTGGAAGAAACATCAGACATTTAATAATGTACTATTACCATTTCAGTTAGAAAGAAAAAATCTTCCCTTGATTCGTTATTTTCTTCATATTGAAAAATTCATACAGTGCATTTTGATCATAGTCACTCTTCCTCACACAACTGCTCCAAGATCAAAGCCTTCTGTCTTATCTATCCAGTCTTGTTTCCTCTTCGTCTTTAACCCATCAAGTAAAATTTGTGATGTCCATATATTCTGAGATATGTGTAACTATACAGCAAATTAACTGGGGTTTCCTTCTCACAGAGATATAAGACAAACATTAAGTCTTTGTTACAATATCATACTGAGAAGTTGAACATTGGTCATGATTTAGCCCAATAGAAAAGTTGAATATTGGTCATGATTTAACCCAGTAGATCAAAGTCATTCTATTCTTTAAATATCTCCTCAGCAACTAACTTTTCATTTCTCATAGAAGTCAATTGTATTAACAGGTAGTGATGCTTGGAAAACAGATGTGAAGGGAGACAGGGTGTTATGACATCACAGTTTTCACTTTTTGGTTTTGGAAGTGAGTTTACAAATAAGAATAATGATTCTTTAGTATGTGAAAATTTTAACTAATTGGAACATGAATGGAAATGAGTCCCATATTTATTCATCTGTGCCTTTATTTTCATCTTTTCCTTAATTTGGTCATCTATTCACTCACTCATTTGAATACTTCTCTGATAATACTAATAAGAATGTGTACATTCATCATCTAAAATGGAAAAGCATTGGGGATGTAGGTCTTTGAGAGTTTTGGCATCACTGTTCAGAGGCCTAGTTTCAACGCCTAGAAGCATAATAGTTCAAAATAATAAAAACTCAGAACTGAAATATGCATCTGCAAATTCACTATCATAACTTTACCTTTCTAACCAGACCACACTCTCCTCCCAATGTGATTGATATCCCAGGAAAAAATTGTTTCATTGTGCTTCTAAATTTGTAAATACTTCAGTGGTCTTTAAGTTCATGTAGAAGTATCATGATAGATGTGGTTTTTAGGTCTTTGTTTCACTTAATACTATATTGCTAAGGCATATGTATAATTTATATGTGTATTTCTTCTATCTTTGTTATGTAATACTGTATTACATGTATATATTACAACTTACTCACTTACTTTCTTTTTAATCTTATTTAAATTACCTCTAAATTTGACAGAATTTGAATAGTACTTATAAGGTACACACACACACCTAGGAAGATAGCAGCTTTCTTACCCATGTTTTATTCACAATCTAATTGCCAAAGTAATTAATACATTTAAATTTCCATAATTTTCTATTATATTTATACTAGAGGATACAAAATCACAGTTACCTAAATATTCATATATCTGATTTACAAACTAGGACACATACAAATCCAAGTAAGTAGTTAGAATTAGTTACTCATTGCCTTCTTACTTGTATTTCACAAATCATTAATGATATTTATATATCTTCTGAAATTCATTGATAATATACCTGTGCACTCTTTGGAGAAATGTCAGTTTTTGTCTGTGTTCATTTTGCATTAAATATTAGCCTGATATATTCTTTACATGTGACTAATGCATATATTTGATATTTATAAGAAAAATTCTGTTTTTCAATTTTTAAAAACACATTATCTTAAATTAAATATATCTTAATATAAAAAATTACCATTACAAATTTAGTCATGGACTCAATAGAGGAAAAATACATGATTTCATAAAAGTAAGTAATTTTAATAGATATATACTATGTTCACAGATAAGAATAACGTTTTGAAAATGTACTCATTTATCACATGTACCTATGTATTGAAAAATATTAAAGAAAAAACTTTAACTTTACTCACATTTGGTAACATGACTCTTAAATGCATGTGAAATAGTGAAGGTAAAAATTGTCAGTAATATGAAGGGCAGAAATGAGAGTCTGATCTCTTGAAGTATCAGTATTACCAAAGCTATATAATTGTTAATGTGAAATATTGTCATAATAGCAAATACATTTTATATATATAAACATATTCACAATTAGACTTAAATGTCCATATTACAGTGAAAAGTCACATAATTTTATCTCTTTAATATTTATCTTCAGAACAATACAATTGCATTGAAGTCTCACTATCTGCTCTTTCAAGTTTACTACCCATGAAGAAAGTGAAAGTTTTATTGCTTCTTATTGATTAAAATCATAACCTACCAAATTATCTTACCAAGTCAAAGAGTTAACAGAAAATAAACAAATAAAATTTTACCTAGGTTGGATTGTGGCATTTATTAGATTTAAATACTTAGTTTTCAATTTGGCTTTACAAAGCACCATAAAATTTCATTGATTATAATACATGAAAACAGCTGTCATATGAAACAATGGTAACACTAAATTATATGTGAGCTCTAGTATAAAGAATTTCTCTTTTCTGTCAATATTAAGATTTTACATAATTATGGTATTAAAGAAATTCATATTATGTTTTTATTCCTGGTTATAGAGCACCATTATTATTCTACAAAATTACATTTTATTGATCTTTATTTTCATTTAAAAATGTTATTACTTTCTTTTTCCTAAAATGCATTAATCATTGAATTCATATATCACTTTATTGTGTTTATTTTTTCTGGGTCGTGGAACTCAGTACTAGAACTATGGAAATTTTTCATTTAGATTCCTACTGTCAATCAGTCTTTCCTCCTATTTTCTGCCTGCCAACACTCTGCACCTTAATTGAGGCCTCAAAACATCATGTATTTCTTCTTACATTCATACAACATAAGACAAGTCTTGATCACTTAATTGTGGTAATTAATTTGGTTTAAAATCATGGCTTAAGTTCTCCTAGGTGGCTTCACTTTAAATATTATAAATCATCACTATAAAAAATTTCAGAAGTGTTCCATACCACAAGCTTTTCTATAGGAATACACATGTAAAAATATGGAGGGCTCTATTAAACTTCCAAGGATTAACAGGACATTGACAACTTGGCATAAATACTACTTTTAAAAGTTTGTATATTGTAAATCTTAAATCATTAATCATCTTCCCTGAGTCTGGCCACATTGATATTTAACTCCAAAGTCCTTAGATGCAATAGGAACAACAGCATGGAGAACTATCCCTGAAGAGCTCTCTACCAATAGTTACTCTAGAGTTGGAAATGGTCTCATAGTCCAACTGCAAATGTGATAGGCAGTCCAGTAATACTGTTTTATTTTCCTCTAACACAGGAGCACCTATTGGTTATAGGGATACAGAAATAAGTCACCTGATAAATCATTGCATTCACACATGCATGCTTCGAAGTGTTGGTGATCTAGTCAACTGAGGATCCAAAATGAACTGGGGAGCGTTCTTATTATTTCAATTCTCAGGAATCTCAAGCAATCCTAGTGTAACATTTCCACACAGGAAAAGGTGACTCAGAGTCTAAGGAAGAACTTACTTTGTACCTCTTCTGGCCAATAAAGTCCTAATTGCATTTATTTAACTTCTATGTCCAATCCTGTTCTCCTCAGAGAGAGGCAGGAGGACCACACTCTAGTCTAAATTAGAAACTATTAAGTCTTCCTGGTGCTAACTGTAACTGAGAATCTATGGAACTCCTTTTGCTCTCCTCTTGCAGTCTGCAAGCCAGCAGCTATTCAAGACATGAGACAAAACAATCATGGTATGGAGTTCTTCGGGTCTGGCTCAGCAGGGAGACAGGAGCAGAGAGTCTTGTCAACAACAATGACAATGGAAAGATTTTAGAATGCTTTGATCTTATGAATAGCCTTAGTACTAAAGGCAGGGCCTGCTGTCCCAGCCTTAACAACAGCGCAAAAAGAGCAGACAACCTCATTTATACAGGCTAGTTCAATGCCAAAGGCAGAAAAGTGGGGGGACAATGCAGGCATTGGGAAGGATGCAGTTAATTTGACAGCACAATCATTGTATTTATTTCTCCAAGTTGCTGCCAGCAAGGAAGGCCTTCTGCTTTCTTCATTTTGAATTTTTGTTTTATAAAGTTCACTTCATACATAGAACCAAAGAATAATGAATGATAAATACTCCTGGACAGAGCTTTTTCTGTTCTAAAACTCAAAATTTTGTATGTGACTATATTGATCTTGTGTACAACTGTATTGATGTATGATAAATATTTATCTTTTTTCTTTCTTCTTCTGCTGTCTTAGTTTTAGGACCATTCTATCCCCAGAGACAGGCGTTCTATCACTGAGCTGTATTCTCAGCCAAAGATCAGCATTTAAACATGGAAAGTCCATCCTCCTATATTAGACAAATTATAATATTTTATCAGTCTTAACCTGATCGTGTTTGAATATAAAGTATATCCCATTCTTTTACATCTTTAAAGGCAGCATGTGTTATAAATAGTAGATTCAGATACTGGAAAAGCAACCGATGTGCATTCTATCTAATTTTAATAATAAAATGACCTCAATGCATGTCAAAGTTTACTTACAGCTAAATCTGTTCTAGACTGGAGTATGGATTGAAGAGAGAGAGAGAGAGAGAGAGAGAGAGAGAGAGAGAGAGAGAGAGATTTGTAATTATTTTTAAAATTAATTAAAACAACTCAATTCTTGTGTCTTTCTTTTCCTATTCTCAAGTTGGAGAGAACAGATTGTAGGGTATCCTGGTATTCACTATCTTCCATTATTTAAACTGGCTTCAAATTTGGAAATGGCTTCTGTGCGCAACTACAATTATTATCAATACTATCTTTTCCCACAATTATAATTTCCCATTTTCCAATAAGTTGAAAATATCACAGTTACTCGGCATCTGAGAAAATACATGACATGAACAAAGGAAAGGTAGGGAAGATTTGTTTCAGCTCAGTGCTCCAAAGGTCTCTGTTCATGTTTGACTGCTTGAGTGCTATTGGTCTGAGGGAAGCTGAAGAGCAGTATGGGCCATATGCACTGAAGCAAAACAGCTGGCCTCATGTGGACAAGAAGCAAAGAGAAAGGGGCCGGACACACCCTTCCAAAGCACAGACATACAGATGTAGTCTGTCAACCAAGCCTCTCCTCATTCTTCCACCTTCTAGAGACAGCCTCACATTCCAAACCCATCAGTGGAATCATCCGATGACTATGTCAGAGTTCTCATGATCAAACCACAGCTAAATGGTGACTAAGACTACCAGATGGGGAACAGACTCCAGCACTTTAGCCTTTTGGTAGTAACACTTCATACTTAAAATGTAGCAATTAAAAAAATATCTTTATTTTCTTTCAATATGAAACTTAAAATATATTATTCATTTCATTAAAGTTATTTGAAGCACTTGATTTCTTTTTTTTATCTTCAACATGAATGAATTTGTTTTGTTTCCCTTTTATACTCTTGTCTATCCCATTTAATAAGCACCTGATACCTGGATGTCTAGACACCTAGGGGGTGCCAGGACTTTGATTCTCCTAGTAACAAAGCTTTTCAGTCTTTAAATGTGACTAGAAATAAGTTTTCTTTGCCCAACTTCTAAATACTTTATTTTTATTTCTTAAACACATCATTCTTAAAGAAACATGTCTTATGAACATCTCTCACCTTATTCTCTAAAATTGTATTAAGGTGTGTGGTTGCTGGGGCTTGTGCCATGAAAACTGAAATAATTCACTTTGGAATGAACCTAAGGGTCATTCTATGTTGCAGAATACTAGTTGAAGATGAGTTACATGTGTTTATGCTGTGAAACATTTATTTAATGATGCAAAGATGTATTGCATTCTCTCATGTGTAACTTTTATTTGTTTAACTCTGTGAAGCTGTATTGCTTTGCCTGTCTAAAACACCTGATTGGTCTAATATAGAGCTCAATGGCCAATAGCTAAGCTGGAGAGAAAATAGGTGGGACTAGAAGGCAGAAAGAATAAATAAGAGGAGTAATCTGGAAAGAGTAGATCAAGGAGCAAGAAATGGAGAGAAGGATGCCATACAGGCAGGCACAGAATAAGAAGGAAAGAAAAGATATACAGAAATAGAGAAAAGTAAAAGCCCAGAGGCAAAAGGCAGATAGGATAACTTAAGAAAAGCTGGCTAGAAATAAGCCAAGCTAAGGCCAGGTATTCATAAGAAATAAGTCTCCTTGTGTGATTATTTGGGAGCTGGGTATTGCCCTCCCCCCCAAAAAAAGAAACCAAAAGAAAAAGAAAAAAAACAATTCTAATTCTAACCCTTTGCTCTTTTTCACTGAAAACGGAAAAGTCTTATCTTTTCTCCTCTGAAGAGACTCAGATGACAGTAGTTCTGCTCTCTAGCATGAAAAAAAATACAATAAATATTATTTTTTAAAAAAACTGTCAGAAATTAAAATAGTGTTGGAAAGTGTACTTTGGAAGTTTTGTGGAGAGGAAAGGAAAGGGAGAAATGCAATTAAATTATAATCTTGAAGAGAAGTAGAGGAGGAGGAAGAGAAAGGAGAGGGAGGAGGAGAAGAAGAAGAAGAAGAAGAAGAAGAAGAAGAAGAAGAAGAAGAAGAAGAAGAAGAAGAAGAAGAAGAAGAAGAAGAAGAAGAAGAAGAA
>CABHPR010123188.1:16919-32869 GCA_902168415.1 Peromyscus melanophrys
GAAGAGAGAGAGAGAGAGAGAGAGAGAGAGAGAGAGAGAGAGAGAGAGAGAGAGAACTGTGGAAAAGATGTGGGGAATAAATACAAGCTTGAGAACCTGGATTTAAATATAATACAATTCCTAGACAGGTCATCTTTCACACATATAGAAGTTGAGTATGTAAAAATTAGCTTCCTTAAAACTATACATACAACGTATCTCTCGGGGAAGACTGAATCTCTAGATTACATGGATTTCAATTTCTAGATTTTTGTGGAAATTTCTCAGTTTAAATGCCTGTGTCTTAGTTACTAGTATCAAGAATATTGGTCCATTCAGGCCATGCTATCATACATCTGTGCATTTTTTTTTTACTTATTTTTATCACTGACAGATTCTTTCATGTATATGATGACTTTTACCCACATTAACTTCAGATATCTGCCTATCTCTTCACTCAAACCCTTCATCTTCCAAATTTGTCAGTTCCCTACTTTATGTTTTCTTTTCGTGTGTTACTTAGAGTTTAATTAGAGACACCAGCATGATAACAGGCAACTTTACCAGTTCCTATAGCACTGAATAAAATGAAACTCCCTGTCACCGGCACCATCTCCTGACAATAGACCCTTAAGCAGGTCTCAGAGAACACACTCAGACCCACCTTTGATGGAATATTGACTGGCTCAATTTTGTATAGGCCATGCACAAGTAACCAGTGAATTCATAAGGGTTATTTCATGCCGAGAAGAAATCTTTTTGTGGCACATGCCCCCATCCTTTGGCTCTTACACTCTTTCCACATCCCCTTATGATTTAATCTTCCAGGAGATTTTAAGTATCTTGAGAACCCGAGATGCTCCTCATGAGCACTGAATCATGCACAAAACTGTATTTAGTGAATTAAACTTAATAGGTAACCAAATTATATATGACAATTAATTCCTGGTCTCATCATCTTATAAAGTATTTACCTTGTCAGTGTTATGCCCCGTGATTTTACATACAAATTTTTCATTAAAAAAAACATAGCATTGTTTTGCCTCTCACCATATCTTCCCTAACATAATGAATGACAAATGCACTCTACGTGCTAAATTGTGTTTGTAGATAAGATGTATATCTGAAGCCTTTAGATGAAAACAAGTAAATTAACTTACGCTAACTGTATTAGCAGGTTTTCAAATTCCTATTCTCTACTTTTGTTTTAAAAGCTTTCAAGTTTTCACTTTCAATACTCTGCTTTCTTTTTCAAAACTGTTTACCACCTAATATACATTGTCATATATATATACTCTGTCCCTGAATGTCAACCAACAACTAAAATTATTCTCAGTAGTAACTTCTTTGTTTTTATTATTTAAGTAACTCTCAATGGACATTTTATCTGGGGAATACGTCTAAGAGAACAGTCGTTTCTAACTAAGAATAGCAAAGTCAAAGTCACAGCAAATCCACTTTGCATTACTTTCACACACGCCAAACATAATATTGAACTACGAACAAAATGACTGTGCTATGCAGAATGCACTATAATTAACCTTGTAAATTCACTTTGCTTACAGCCCTAGCATGTTCGTACTTTGTGAAAGGACCCACAGTGCTGAAAGCAAATGTGAAATTTGCTAAATACATTTTTGGAAGCTTAAGTCATTTGACCTTTTCAGCTTAAACAAGAGTTAGTCATTCTCGGACATGGGACATTAAAAATAAACTGCCCCAAATAATAGCTGTCATGTTCTGGGATATCCCCACTATGAATTACTATAGTAAATTTTCCTGAAGAGTTAAAATAAATAAAAATAACATTCGGGTTCTTGAAATCATAGAGACAGTTATGAATCAATTTTTCCTACACAAGTAAGATTCACAGCTTATTCCTGAAGGGACACTAGACACTCAAAGAGCTTCGTTTCAAATTCCAGGGTTTAAATCAGTGTCATGACTTATAGGTGCTTTTCTTAACACACTGAACAGTGACTTAGCAGTCATTACTTAGAGATGTATTAGTTCCTAACTACCACTTAATATTTACTCAAGAAACACATATAAAAGAAATTATGACTGATAAATGAGGAATCAGAGACCTGAAATTGATCCCTGGAGCTTATATCTTTAATAGGCAAGACAGCCTCTAAAGCTAAGCTTATTTTCAGAATTACCTAAAGAAGCCATGGCTGATTTCTCAATAATTACAAACAATTCACCTAAAATTTTGATTTAATATTAGTAGCCATAATGTGTTTCTTAACCTGAAAACTTCTATTTTTAATGCAAATAAAACTACCTAGAAATAATATTTAAAACATTTCAAGTATGTATACCTTGCTATTCAGAATAATTACATTCCAGACCTAACAGAGAACATACATAAAATTGACAGACTCCCGAGCATAGTGATGGATTCTCTCTTAGTATTTTGAATGAAGCCTATTACGTAATATACTTATACTTTCTCTTATTTCTGCTTCATTTTAATCTTGCCTGATGTCTTAACTACTAGCTGCTCTCTGACCTACACATGTGAACATTACCAAACACACATGCGCACACATACACACACACAAACACACACAGACACACACACACTTTCCTATATATTTACAGTCTTGTACAATAGAATGCACAGGAGGGGGCTTCAAAAGTTGATTCTCAGATGTTATGCACAGGATTCAAGTTTATTGATGTTTATAAATTATGAATTATCTGATATTGATTATAAACTGATATTCTTGTATGTTACTTCAAAAACATACCATAGAAAAGTAGTTCTGAAAGTATGAAGAACTGAGAATGGTATGATTTGCCATTTTTAAAACAAATAACCCTGAACCATGGTAGACAGACCATCAAAACCAACTACCAAACCAAGTAAAGTGATTTGATTGTGAAAAATTATTCAACCATGGATCAGTTGAAGTTCTAAATATGTTTAAGAATTGAAGATCTCTCAATTTAGACTTATAGAAATAGTTTATGTTATCAGATGAATTGTATACTGTTTAGTTAAGTTTATATTGGTTTGGTATTGGAGGGTAAATCCTTGGCTGTTTGGGTTTCTGAAAAATCTAGGGGAAAAGATGTTGTTAGACAGCTGACTTTCCCCTATAGAGAATTTTCTCTTGTTAGGACACAAGTCAGTCCAATTTAAGCACTGTTTATGTAACAGGATGTGTTGCAAACCTTGTATTCATGTCACTTTGACCCCAGAAACTATGAGGCAGATAACATTTTCAGTGTTCTCCAATTTATGTGTGAGGAAATTAACCCAAAAGGATAAGTAATTTGTACACTGTTTCATGCTAAGTTAGAAATGTTTAGAGTCATGGCAAAACGTAGGTCCTTTGATTCCCCAACAGATACTGACTAAGCATTGATATAATTCATCTTTGTTTTTTGTGTTGAAAATGTAAGAGAATATATCATGTAATGATCATGTTGTTTAAGTGGGAATGATATAATTTAAGCATGTACTAATAATTCAAGTGCACAATGATGAATAATTTTACTTTTCTTTGTCCATGCTGCAATCCTGTAATGCATTTGGTTTTCTGAAACATAGAAGACTATATGGCACTTTGTCTTAAAAACAGAACATTAACAATTAAAAAGAAAATGTGTATCATAATGGTGTTGGTATAGGCAAATGGTACCATCACCCACATTTCTTTTTCAGAAATAAAGGCAAAGGCAATTCCTCACCTAAGCATCCCTGTAGCATGAATCTTAAAAGTTCTTATTAATAAAATCAAACCCGAGGCCAGGTATTGGGATGAACACTGGAAGGTCAGAGAGATAGAATAAGCCACAGCTATCTCACCTCGCTGAATCCTCAGCTGGTCTTGTTTCCTCAGACTGGATGCCCCGAGCCCTCATCCAGAATGGGTCTCAGCTGAACTGCTGCTAGAAGCCTGAATGCTTAACCAGCCACATGCTTCTCCAGGCCAAAGGCCTCTCCAGGCCAAATGCCTCTCCAGGCCAAATGCCTCTAGTTTCTGGTCCTCACGCCTTATATACCTTTCTGCTTTCTACCACCACTCCCTGGGATTAAAGGGGTGCTTTCTGGGATTAAAGGTGTGTATCACCGTGCCTGGCCGTTTCCCTTGTGGCCTTGAACTCACAGAGATCCAGAGGGATTTCTGTCTCTGGAATGCTAGGATTAAAGGCGTGTGCTACCACTGCCTAACCTAAGTATCTAGTGGCTTTTCTATTCTCTGACCCCAGATAAGTTTATTAGGGTACACAATATTTTGGGTAACACAATACCACACATCCCATTAATTCCTCTGTACAGATTTTTTAATTTTAAGAAAGGATGAGCTCCTATGAGGCCAACTAAGTTTTCATTAATTTAGTAGAATCTCCTTAGTCATTTTCTTGTTACTTCAAGACATCTGCCTTGAAGGTCTCAAAACCGTACATTTCTGTTCAAAAAGAATGGCTCTTGTAGCAGATAGTTTGTCATTGTTATGAAGTTAGATTTTGAATAAATTTGGTGGGAAATGATTTCTATAGGGAAGGGTACTGTTGGGTTTCTGAAAGAACTAAAGGTGAGGGTGGAATCAGCGCTAGAACCTCCTATCCCAGCACGTGTGTTTCCATGAAAAAACACTACTCACAGTTCCAATTGGCTCCTATTTTCCTTTAGACATTCATATAGCACATAAATTCGTCAGTAATAATACATTGATAATAAAAAGGTCCATACATATTCACAAAAGATATCCTCCCATTGTGTATAGCTTCAGAATCACGTTCTAAAAATGTGTCATGGAATAGAAAGCACTGGCTCTCATCTTAGAATCAAGGCAATCTGTAACAATAACAGATCGCGTTTTTATCTTTAAAAGCATTCATATTTAGAATCAGATTTACTAACCATGTGTTAGTATCATGTTTAATGGTTCCCTTTGGACTCTTACAAAATAGTCTAGGTAAAAAAAAAAATGCAAAAACAATGACAACAAGTGTATCTATAGTTTTAACATATTTTAATGTCTTGATGTAAACAGCATAGAAAGATTTAAATTCGTGACACCATTATTCCATCCTAAGGAAACTTTAGATTACCTTGTATTCCATTCAAATATAGATTTAGTCCCACAAACAAGTACAATCCCATGAACCCTGCTGAGTAAGTCTTGACTCTATTACTGGAGAATTCACAAAAAGAATCTTTGCCCATCAGATCTGACAATTCCTGTGAAATGGTGAACTTCCCATATCCTTGGCCACTAGCCAGTAAGAGGATGTTTAAATTTCTGGATGGCAGCTCAGTGAGCTTTCAAGTGTTCATCTGCTTTACCTACTGTGCTTAATAAAGAGTAAGTCAATGGATGTTTTCATTTTCTTTTCATCACTAATAACTGTCAGCCTTAGGAAGGGCAGAGTCATTTTAAATCCAGATTCTTCTGGGCAGCTCCTCACTAACGCACCAACGCCTCCCTTACACCACCCACCATCATTACCCAGATTTGCATTTGAAGCAGTGTTTCTCCTCATGAAAGCACAACCATAAATAGTGAAACCCTTGAGCATCCTGTTCTTTTTTTAATATTGACATTTAAAAGAGTTTCACTATTATGACAAAAATTTTCAATAATCCACCTTCAACTTCTGGAAAGCTGAAAAGTTTGGGACAGTTTTCAAGGAAACACAGAAACTATTGATCCATCATCTTTCAAAGAAAAGTAGCTACATGTGATCCTATTAGGAAACATCCTCACTGATAACTTGGAGAAGTATGTGTATGTTGAACTACACTGATATGCTTAAGAAACTTCAAAGAATTAATAGTATGTACAATCCTAACAAGATTTGGAAGCTGTGTGCATTAGTTTAACTAGAGTTTGAATGGTGCCTCATCCAAAAACTAACACAAAGCAATAGAAGACCGGATGAATTAGCATATAATGATATGTATATATGTATAGGGTATATTTAATATGTAAACTTAAACTATGAAAGTTTGCATATACAATGTTATATACATATATTACATACCTATTTGCATGCATACACATGTGTACATGTGTACACATCTATCTACCTGCATGCAACTATTCTTACATAAAATGCTATTTATGAGCTTAAAAAAAATAACAGAGCCTGTAACAGATACGTCAGCCATCTCCAAAACCCATTCCCAATCTGCCACTTGGAGATCTGTCAAGCTCATAATGAGGCATATTGTGCAGGCATAAACACTGGGCACATAGCGAGTGTCTTACTGAATGCTGGTTCCTCACTCAGCATCATCTCCCATCAATCATGTCCTCAGCAACAGCAGGGGCAATGGAAATAGAAGCAGAGGTAATTAGAGGCGTGACTCAGTTCCACATGCCCAGAAACCAAAAGCCAGACTATACCCTGTGAAAAATCTTTTTGTGTTGTTGTCTTACTTAATTACATATTGAAGCAAGGGGTTAGTGTTAATGAATGTGAAGCTCTGGTCTCCCTAACTAACCATTAGCAATGTGTTTTTTGTTTCTCAACTCTTAAATAAATTAGCTTGTATGCATTTTGGAAGCAAGAACTTGAAAATTTTCACAATATGGTGACTTGGAAAATCATTATTAAGTAAAACATATTCATTTATTAAATGACTGCAAGTGTTTGGTTTCAGAGCCACACCTAAATTTCCATTGTGACATGACATAAATTAGTAAGTCCTCTTAGTCTTATTCTGACAAAGTATGGTCAATGAAGGCTTTTTGTTGAGGGTCAATGACATTTTATGTTAGTGATTATGAAAATTGAAATGTAATTATACTTTTCATATTTAAGACAAGGTTCCCAAAGTCCAGGTTGGGATAGATTATCATAAAACATATTTTAAAAGTTGAAGAATAAAGGGAATATATAAGATGAAAGATGTAGGTGATAGTCTGATGTACTGCCGAGCTCATTGCTCTCTTTTTGTGCACTCAATTATATATTGTTTCTTAAACCAAAAATATGAAAACATTAAAGTATAAATTTAGTGTGAGCATATGTTGAAGGCATATCTGCAGATATATTCACCATATGTAAGTGCATATAATTCTTTTTGAGTTAATAAGGAAGGAAAATAAGACTCCAATGACCATTCCCTTAATTAATAGAACCAATCCAGTTGTCCAAGGACCAACTAGTCTTGGCAATGGAACCAGGGCTGAATATGTATTATGTGTCTCAGAAAAAGAATGGGCTGGAAATCACTGACAGCCAATTAAGAAGCATGCTTGCAAGAAGTCCAGTCCTCAACTTCCTCTCTCTTATCATGCAGATAGGGGGGTCTCAGGTGCCTCTCCTTCCTTGGCTTTCTACAGGAGGGAATAGGGTCCAACAACAGTGTTCCATGAAGTTTCAAAATTCAGTTATTTATCAGCTGTGACCTTAGACATTTGATCACTTTTTCCAACTTCCAGTTTCTAGTCCTTTGAAATGAGGAATAATAGCATGCTCCTCATGGAATACTGAGAGACTTACAGGAAGTTCCAGGCTCAGTTACATAACAACAACAACAACAACAACAAAAGACAAATATATGGTCCTTTTCTTTTTTTAACAAATAGCTGTTATTGGCATGCTGCTTTTATTTTTAAAGACCCAGTTCTAGAATTAGAATTTGGAAAATTTTAATGCAGAGATGATTTAATACATAAATATGGTAATACAATATATCTCACAATATACTCCCATCTACCTGCCACGTTTGCAGCACATTACAGTAAAAAGGAATCAAGACATGTGAACTGTGCCTGGAAGGATCACACTCCCGCTCTAAGCCCTTCCTGTTTGACAGCTTTTCTGCTCTGTTTCTTCTCTCATCTCTTCACAACCAAAGCAGGACCACTAATCATCAAGCCGTTGTGTAGATCTTGGCAAATATTTTTCACTGCTTGAGAGCAGCTTTACTTGAGCAATCCTGAAAGTTTTATTATTTCTCCAAATACTCTTAACTTTGTCTTTTTACGAGTAGGCATCACTGTTGAATCAATGAAGCAGTTAGTAGGCCTCCTGTGCCTTCAGAAGTTATGTTCGTCTCTAATAAATCCAGAACAAACGATGCTGAGACATTATTTTAAAATGTATTAGTTTGGGTTTCAATTTACACTCTCATGTGGGGTTTTACCTTTTATTTCTGCAAAGAGATTCACATAGACTAGGCTTTCTCTGCCTTGATTCAACATGTATGTGTCTGCTTCCAGCATAGTGCTCTGAATACTTCCATTTGTGTTAGGATGTCATGAGATGTCAGTAACTCTTTGCTTCTCTTTAGTAGTAAGAAACATAAATGCTTTTAGACATTGCTAAATATCCTGGAGTGATGGAGGTGATCAAATCAGTTGATTAAGCACTTAAGGGTCAACTTAACAGTTTCATCGGTGATGTGCTAAAACAACCCATACTAGCATTTGGCTTGCTGTTATTTCCCTAAAATCTGAGGGCTCCTCAGGGGTAGGGCATTTCTCTGGTTTGCTTACTGATACATTTCTAGGAATATTTGGTGTAGAAGTTAGCATAACTTTTGTTGGGGGGAAGAAGACAATGTTGAAATATTTTACTCTATAGCAATGGAACTGTCTTCCTGAGAGTTTAACAACAAGTCTTCAGGAATCTTTAGACAGCATTCAAAATTGGTATACTATTGTTCTTAGGAGCAGTATGCTTGCACTTGTATCATATACGAAGACTGAGAATAAGAAATGTACTCTTCTTGCACTACATAAATTTTACATGTTAATCACCTCAATATTCTACATGACTTTGATACCTCATGACTGATCATTTGAAGATTTCATCGTACATATGGCTATATGAAATTACAGCAAATAGGTCTCAAACACTGATTCACATATATATTCCTTCGTAGTAGCTACCAGAGAAGAGCAATATCCTTTCCCAACCTGTTATATACTCAAATTTGCTTATGAATTTCACATTTTGCTTCCTTATTCATTAATTTGAACATTTTTTGTTGAAACTTTCACATTTGGGGTCTTTCAATATTGAATATCTTTTTGCATTGTATTTATTTCTTCTTAGTTTATTCTATGTGTGTGTACATAAGTATACATATAGTATATTGTATGATGCATGTACACATGTGTTTGCACATGCAAATTTGGAAAAAGAGGAGAACATTGGTTATTGTGGTAGTTTGAATAAGAATGACCCCCAGAGGCTCATAGATTTGAATGCTTGATCATCAGGAGTGGTACTACTTGGTAGAGAATAGATCTATCCCCTCTCCTGCTGCCTTTAGATCGGGGTGCAGAACTGTAAGCAATCGTGTCTGTCTGCATGCTGCTGTGCTCCCCATAATACTCCCTGCCATGAGGATCATGGACTACTTCTCTGAAACTGTAAGGAACCCCCAGTTAAATGATTTCTTTTTGTAAGAGTTACCATGGTCATAGTGTATCTTCACAGAAATAGAACACTGAGTAAGGTAGTTGTCTTCCTGTCTTCTTTATCCCCTTGAGACAGTATCTCAAGCCTGATCTTCATCCCCATAGTGCTAAGGGTTACTGGGGCATTAGACTGTGCTAACATTGTAGGTGGGTGCTAGGATTTAAACCCAGGTCTTAGTGCTTTCATAATAAGCACTTTTATCCACTGAACCATCCCTACAGTCCTTGACCATTTCATGATACAGAAAGTCTGTATCCAAACTTGTAGTGGTTCTGAGTTCCATGATTACTCTTCATTGCGACCCCAGGTATGCTCTCACGTATATGTCGGATTAGAAACTGAAATTGTGATTGTTTTTCCGAAGAAAGATCAACAGCTCTACACTGCAGTGTTGACAATAGGAATATGATCAAATTTTATGTTTTAATGATATGTTCCCAAGTCATGAATCTTTCCCTGAATACAGATCTACCTGCAAACAGGATGTATTGTATGCATCCTTGAAGATGAGACACCACAGCAGAAGAGCATGCAAACTGCATTTCTCAGCACCTTATACTTTCCAAGTGGCTCTTATTTGAAAAATACCGTCATCGAATGTTATCATAAGTTATCCTTCTCTTCACAATTGTTCTCTATTAAGGTTCAGTGCCAGCTGCCACAGCTGTAAGGTTAACCCTCATTAGCTCTTGAAAGTGCTACCCTGGAACTAATGAGGGATTGTCAAAACTCTAAACACAGGCGGAATTGTAGGGGGGAACCACAGGGGACAAGGTGGTAAGCATTCGGTGAACATGGATGGACAAAAGCAGCCTTTGTGAAACACTTACCAACACATTTAACAGACTCTAAGAACCTGAAAGGGAGAAAAAGACAACGCTCCCCATTTCATTTACATGTTGTTTGATTTCCCTTACTTTGGAAAAATGTTGGTTTAGAAGATCAATAAATTGGAATATATATTTATTAACCTGTGTTTATAATTGTTACATGAGTTTCCACAAGAGTTTGCAGTGCATTTTGCATGATATAGAATATGGGATATTTGATAATATATGAAGTTATAAAGTGCAACAAATAAAATCCATACGCCCTTTACAAAAGTCAAGCAAGACTACATTTCATAAAACATATTTAGAGAAATGGCATTCAGCAAATTAAAAACAATGAAGGCTATTTATATAAAGTTGATTGAGCTAAATCAAAGAAATATCAACATTTTTTACAGGTTCAGTTAGGTTTAATAGTAAATTATTGTGGCACTTCCATGAGCTACCAGATAAAGCATTATACATCAACATATGTATTTTTATATTCAACATAACCCTTATTCAGCATCTCAAAAAGGGTTGTTATATCATTTTTCTTGGAAATGTCTAAGCACTTTACAGATGAGTCAATATCTGACGAATATCCAGAGAGTGTTTTACAGAGTAATACTATAATAGAAACAATTTGTTTCAAGTACAGAAGAAGTACTTTCTCTTCTAAGTTGAAGTAATTTTAGTCATATAGGCTTACCACAGAGGACACTGTCCCTGCATGTTTGATTCATGACTCATAATGGTCTCTCAAGAAACAAACTTCTCAATATTCCAATTACTTATACTTTCCAAAGATCACACATTTGCTAGTCAAGATTTACTTCAATTGCTATTTGTACCTTTGAATCCTGGATCAGAAGAGGCATCTAAAGCCCTGAGAATTTTGTATATTGATAATAGTAACCAGAGCAGTAGTGGTGATAATAATAGAAGATGACAATGAAAAACAGGAGCTTGGTTTCCTCAAAGAGATATTACCCAGAAATTCTATAAGCGATATCTGTGTTTTATGTTAGACCTCAGGAAAAATACTTAAAGAAGGACCCTTACAATCATTTGTAGATTGGAATAAAGAAGGTCTATCTTACTGTTTTTGTCTCTGAGTTGATAACATTATGTAGTTAATGCTAATCCACACACAGTGAAAAATCCACATTTTCCTAAAACAAAAATCTCAGTTGCAACTGTATGCTGGATGTGTTTGATATCAGTATGGCAAATAAAAATGATTACTTCCAAGCCCGATGACTTGAGCTCTGTTCCTGGAACACACATGATGCTAGGAGGAGAGAAGAAACTTCTGCAATTTGTTCTCTGAGCTCCATGGGCACACTGTTGTATACTCATGTGTAGAGAGAGAGAGAGAGAGAGAGAGAGAGAGAGAGAGAGAGAGAGAGAGAGAGAGAGAGGCTAAAGAAATAAATGAAAACATTTTTTAAGTACTGTTTAATGCTCCTAACATGTGTAGAACTCCTAGTGAATTTTATGATTATTCATAGTCTTCATTGCTAATCCCTGAGTCAGTATGTATGGATTTTTTGAACAGCTGGATCAAGATTCACCTTCCCAAGTATAACCATGATTATGTATCTCCTACATATGTTTGCAATTAAGTTTTCTCTGACTACTTTTAAAATATCATTTGTAGTCTATAAAGAAGAAAGAATTCACAGATCTTTCTAGTATCTTAAACATGCACCTCTATGGTTGAAATGTATACTGTTTGTCTTTAGCAAGACTAAAGAATTGAATCATGATACCATAAGAAATCACAAATCAAATACACTCCCTTCTCTTTATTTGAAAAATTTTTACTTTAATTACTTTCTAGGTAGTATAGTGACATAATTTGATTGGAGATTTTCAGTACTGTCACATAGTAATTCATGTAAGATCACTTGGTACATACATCCCACAACTTTCAGCTTCTCCACAATCTTTTTAATATTTAAGGAACTGCATATATAGATTACCCAAAATGAGGAAAGCCATTCCTTCACAGCCAAGTCAACCCATTCAACACATCTCCTTTCCTTCTTGATTTCTGAGTTGCATGATTCTTTCAAAAGAAGGTCATTATGTACAACCCACCCTTTAAAAAAATAACTATTAGGACATTAGTACACTATAAAAGTAGGATTAATGTTTTTGAAGATTAAATATCTTGCATATTATGGCATACTTTTACTTGCATTGTTGTACCTCTTCACTTGTTTCTTAAACTATATTGTCTTGCATCAGTTGAAATCTCTGTTTCTGAATGGGCAATAGAAAAATGTCCACCTTTAAATTAATGGAATGTTTGAAACAATTTCTTGAAAGGGCTCATGCTATGTAAAAAAATGCAGTAGGTCAAATAGAATATGGGAAAATCCCAAAGTGACTGGTGTTTACAAGAAGAAAGAGAAAAGTTAACAAAAATGATATGAAGATGATAAGGAAATATGCTGCAGTGGGGCAGGAAGATTTAGAGAAGTGGAGTGCAGCAGCCAAGCACTCTACCACTGAGCTACATCCCCAGGCAAACCATGAATCTCTCCTGAAAGGAAAAACATGCTGTTTGAGAGAAGGTGAACAATGACGGGATGATAATAAACACAAACAAATAAATTCATTGATAATATTCCTCTTGTCAAGATCACTAAAAGCTAACAGAAAGATTTCCAAGTGTGGGTTATCTTATTCAAGTCATGAAACAAGAAAGAGAGGAAGGCTAACACATTTCAGAGATGCTGACTGGAGACACTAATGATGTGTATCTTTAATATACAGCTGAATATGATATAATGAGCTGAGCAAGATCTTCATTGGCCGTCTCATGGTATTTCCACTTGTGGATGAAGAACTAGAAGATCAAATTGTTTTGTCAAAAACTTGGCAAATAACATTTCTCACACACTTGCTAGTGACAAGGACCTTTTGCTAACTAGAACAATTAAATGCAAGCTGAGCCTCAAGGACTGGCTTGCTGAAGTTTGAGCTTCAAGTTAATGTTCCAATAACTTATTATATAAATTTGTGAGAAGACATATGATCCCAAATAAATCAAGTTATAACTATTACAAAGCTGTCATAGCACATCTGTCTAATTTCCTATCTGAAAACTTATTTATATTATTCGTTACTTGCAGCATAAATAAATTCACTGACTTGAAGGATTATAGGTAATTAAATATTAAAGACAAAGAAAAGTAGGGAGCTATCATCTTAAACACATGAAAAATCTGAATAAGTCAAGATAAATCCTTGAGTTATAAATAATGTAATTCTCATGTTAAAAGGAATAGAGGGGGATTCAATGATGTGAGAACTGTGTAAACAAAAGGGATAAAAGTTTGAAATGTTAATAGTTACTAATTTTTATAAAGAATAAGATGATGCTTATCAAATACACGAAATTTAAAAATATTGAAAATACCATAATTTCTTCATATCATCTATCTGTTGTTACTCTTTAATGGCACTTTAGATGTGTCTTTGTTTGGCTGATTGTACATGTATCTGGCCTAATAATAGATAAAGTACTCATTTCAAACTATATAAAATCCATGCGTTTATTTGCATGGTTTAGTGAGGAGCCTAGATAAACAATGTGAACTAAGTTCTCCTCAGGACTTATATGTTAGGAACGCATAGTTGACAGAAACTACTACATAGTTATTTTCATCCTTTCAGTTTGTAGTTGAGAATCACTGTTAGTTTCTTACAGATTCTGGAAAGACAGGGTCGAAAAGATATTTATAGTCTTTCTCCTCAAGGATATTCCTCTTTGGAAATTATGGGAAAGCATTTTTTCTCAATTTATTCAACTACCAAAGCATTTCGAAGCTCTAGACAGTGCCTATGGCTGTGTGCAGAGACTCAAAAGCACTAAAAATATTTCAGTGAAGTCTTTGCTTTTGTGTTTCCTCTGATCAGCACAACGAATCCTTAAATCACCCTGTACTTGAAACCTGACAGCTGCTCTAAGAGTTTCTGAGCTGGCACAGAAAAGAGTGGAGAGGGAAAGTTGGAATCTTAAGTCATCAGTAAACAACACAATTTTGAGCAGTCATCAAATAGTCTAGCTGTCTTGGAATATTATATCAAACACACTTTTCTCTTAAGTTTCTAACGTGGTAAAGCATGGAATAAAGTTAACATTTCACAATCAGAGTGCAGATAAAGCACAGAGCAACAGATTCCTCAGTGACAGTAATAAGGTATTTGGTACACTAAGTCTAAACAAATTTTGTGTGAGCAGGAATATTTATAGTAACCTCCTGTTATCTGCCTCTAATGCCATTAATTGATCATATAAAAATCCATTAGCATTTTCATTTTTTTTTCAAAATAAAACTGAAGTAGATAATACAGTTCATTAGCAGGGATTAAAAAGGTGGGGGGGGGGGATGACCATGTCTTTCCATGGAATCAATGCAAAATATCCCACACCTTCAATTTATAAAAGGAAAAGAAAAAAACTGGTAAAGATTTATGCTGCTATGTAAGAGATAACCAAGTGCTGAACAAAACCAGATAATACTGTTTTACAAAATTATATCATCATTTGGGAATTCAAATTTATCCTTTTTTATTTTTATTTACACATTTGTTTTTATTATTTTGGAATGCTGGAGTTTAAAGCTGAAGTCTTGTGCATAGTAGGATAACATTCTAGCCCTGAGCTGGTAATCTATCCAAGATCTAGCATGTATCCAGATAAAGTTTAAATTATGTATATTGCAAATGAAAAGAGATACAGTGATTTCTTCTTCTGTTAAATGGGAGCCATGACTGATTTAAACAGAGGAGATATGCTAGAGGAATTTCTAGAAAGCCAAAATGATGTATGACTTCTTACCTTCCTTATTCATCCCTGCCTTACTCACCAGCTTATGCCAAGGCTGGTCCTTCATAAGGGCATCTATTGCCCACATTGATTGCAATAAGTGTTCTTTATCCTCTGGACTACATATTTACTGTTTTCTTACTTTTCTTGGCAAGCAACTATTGAAAGGTTTTTATTGCCAATATTTCCTCCCTATCTTACTCTCTGCCTCTACATAATCACTGAAGTATAAAGATACACCATTTTTCTGTTTTCCTGGATTTCATCTCTTTAGCTCAAACAAAGGAATAAGGACAGGATCCAAAACAAGAAAGTTCTTTTCTAATGAGAGGCAGAAATGGAGTTGATCTGGAGGGGAGGGGAGGTAGGGAGGAACTGAGAGGAATAGAGAGAGAGAAAACTACAATCAGGATATATTGTATGAGAAAAGAATCTATTTTCAATAAAAAGAAAAAAAGATGGAAGATCAGCTACATAATATTACATCTTATTGCAGAGGGGATTACTGTCTTGTAACTTTTCTCCCACAGGAATGCCCGTTTCCACCGTAGCACCAATAGCTCACTTCTCAGAGTTCTTTCTTAATTGATTTATTTTTTATTGGCTCTTTAATTTTTGAGGCAGGATCTCATACCATAGCTCAGCCTCGCCTGAAGCTCACACTGTAGCTCTGGCTGTCTTTGTATTCATAGCAATTAACCTGCCTTGAGCTCCTGAGTACTGAGATTATAGAGGTGAGCACTACATTGAACTATTATTTATGTCTTCAATAATTTAATTGAAATTCTATTTTCTCTCATAGGCAGATCCAATCATTTTGAAAGACAGATACATATTTTAATTTTAAGGATTTGTCTTGGTGTATGTTTGTGTGTGTGTGTGTGTGTGTGTGTGTGTGTGTGTGTGTGTGTGTGTGT
>CABHPR010123189.1:1933-15094 GCA_902168415.1 Peromyscus melanophrys
TTTCGAGACAGGGTTTCCCTGTGTAGCTTTGCGCCTTTCCTGGAACTCACTCTGTAGCCCAGGCTGGCCTCCAACTCACAGAGATCCGCCTGCCTCTGCCTCCCGAGTGCTGGGATTAAAGGCGTGTGCCACCACTGCCCGGCAGGAGATCATTCTTAACCCGCCTCTTACAAACCCTCCCAGAGATGTGTGTGTCATCTAGAACTTCAACTTTATCCTGAGTATTCATCTTTGCAGAACACAGCAACGAAACATCCTGTGTTCTCAATTTCTGCCCGTCACGAGCCGTATAGACTTCAGAGTGTTCCCTAACAGCTTGGTGTTTTTCTGGGAGATGGTTATAAAAGTCTTGTGGCTTCCAGAGTCCTTCAGGTCCTCAGGGCCGCTTCAGACTGTTTAGCATAACCAATTGTCCCTTTGTGGTCTCTGTGCGCCCAGTTGAGATGCTCCGGAGACGCTGGGGCCTTGAGGAGGAGCCGTGTGACCTGCTGGTTCTCAAAGGCTCTTCCTCCCTGGGCAGGCAGAAGGCCCAAGGCCCAGTTTGGGCAGCTGGAGGTGGGGGAAGGTGGTTGCTGCAGGTTGACCTTGGGAGCTGGGACTGAGACAGGCCTGGCGTGAAGATGCAGAAGCAGGTGGGTGTGGGAAACACCGCCTCGTGTGCCCTCCCTCTTAGAGATGAACATGCCAGACTAGAGGCTCCAAGGAATCCCAGCAAAGGCTTCTGTTGCTCAAGCCAGAGTTCTCTTAACTCATTTCATGTGGGACCCTCCTCAGAAACTGGATAGCACTCCAGGAAGCCTGCGTCCACTAATTCCGCTTTGCCCCGCGCCGGGGCCTGGGGGTCTCTGAGCCGTTGTAAGTCTTGTTCGCAGAACAGGAAGTTGTGTTGCAGGGTTTTCATTAGAGTCTTGTCTTAGTGCTCCTTTTTGTCTTTGTTTTTCTTTCTTTTTTTAAATTTTTATTGTATTTATTTTATTGATTTTTTGAGACAGGGTGTATCTTTGGCTGATCTTAGAGCTTTTTTTGTCAAAAAGGATTATGGATTCTAATGGTCAAATTTTATACCCTGTGCCAAGCTAGTACTCTGTCCCTGGAGAGTCCAAGCGTTCATTACTCCTTGTCGTAGCCGCGTTAGATCCTGGGTTCTAGTGACCTGGAAGGAAGCACCTTCCACTCTGGAGTTGATGTGGCTGCTCTGCCATGGCTGACTCTGTGGCCCTCTCTCCCTCGTGCCTTGTGCTCACCCCCATCCTGGCATAGACGGATGAACAGACACTCCTGGGTGTCATGGGTAGGCTCAGCTGTGGACCAGACATGCCAAAAATAAAACCCCAGTGTTCTGTCTGGTTCAAAACTGGGGCCTCCACTTTACTGAGCCATTTTCCTGGTCTTTATGGCCTGAGCATGTGCTCAGATGAGGCCTTATCTGGACGCTATGGCTGAGGTAGAGGAGTGTGGCCTGACAGTGTGGTTAAGTGGATTTGTGACTGATGGTGTGGCTGTGCCAGCGAGGGCTGCGGAATGGATCTGTGTCTGCTGGGGGCTAGGAGCCGTGGTTTGCCTTCAGCCCTGTCTTGGTTAGCTCCCCCTCCTTTTCATTCTTCCCTCTTAAAAATAAGACACAAAGACCCACAGATGACGTTTTCTCGATGACTGATGGGTGTGAAAACAGCTATTGCAGTGGAAGGCAGAGCTGGAGTTCATGTTACCTGAGGAGTGTGGCTCAGTAGGCGCTGGGGTGACGTTTTACCATGGGTAGTGTGTTTAGAAACTTAGGATTTGGATACGGAAAGACAATATGCCGGAAGTGAGATTGGACCTTGTGTTCGTGAGGGATGAGGTGCACGTGTGTACATGAATCCATGTGGAGGCCAGAGGCCAACCTTGGGGTCATTCCTCGGTGCTGTCTACTTTATATTGACTGGTCTCATGGGCCTAGAGCTACTATTGCTGGCTGGGCTGGCAGGTCAGCAAGCACCAGGGACTCTCCTGCCTCTCTGCCCCTCCCATACTGGGATTGCCAATGCATGCTACCATAGCCAGGGTTTTATGTGGGTTCGGGGGATGAGCTCTGGGACCCGTGCTTGCGTGGCAAGTCCTTTACTGGGCCATCTCCCCAGCCCCATTTGGAACTTGAAAAAACATTTATTCTATGTGTATGTGTGTTTGCCTGTCTGTCTGTCTGTATGTATGTATGGGCACCAAGTTTGTGCAGTGCCTGTGAGGCCAGAGGAGGGTGTCAGTCAGTTCCCCCGGAACTGGGGTTAGAGGCAGTTGGGAAGCCCCTCAGATCTCTACTCCAGCCTTTGCTGTGCAGACCTTTGTGCACGGGGTTGTTGGCCCCCACAGGTTGCTGAGGCTTTGTTCTTTTCTTTTTCTTTTTCTTTTTTTTTTTTGAGCTGAGGACCGAACCCAGGGCCTTGTGCTTGCTATGCAAGCGCCCTACCACTGAGCTAAATAACTCTGAGGCTTTGTTCTTTAGAGTGGATGATCTCAACTGACCAGCGGATTCTCTGCCAGCTCTGATTGGCCAGTGAGCCCTCTAGTGAATGCTGCAGTTAACTCTGCTTTCGCCTGGGAACATCTCCCTCCTGGCTTCTCTTCAGTTGCTTTATGTTGCTGTTCCTGTGTGCCCCTGACTAGGAATCTTCTTCCTGAGTGGGCCCTTGTTGTGTCTTACAGCACTGTTTGACCCTCTGCTGGGCTCTCCTTTCATGTTTGCCCGTATGTTTTCTTTCCAACTGGCATCTAGGGTGGGGGCTGTGACTCTGGCAGAGCCTGAGCCTAACCGGCCGGCATTTGAAACAGCTGCTTCTGCCTCTGTGGAAGGGGCGGGCTAACTTGTCTAAGGGTTGTGTGGCCACTCAAGTCCCCACTAGGTTAGCTAGTGACTCAGGAGATGCAGTGGTCCCCCAGCCTCTGCTGAGGGCCCGTTGTATGCTGGGACACTCCTTCCCATCCCAGCATGTCACAGCTCTGCTTCAGCCCTGCCTTGATGCTTGTGCAGAGGTTCAAGGCCAGCTGGAATCTAGAAGTCAGAGCTTTCTTAGCCCCTACCCCCACTCCCAAGTGCCCAGCACAAGCCCTGTGTGTGGCATGCTGGACTCCCAGAAATACGGGGTTTTCAAAGACCTCGTGGGCACTCCTTCCCAATTTTCCTCTTCCGCTGTCTGGTCAGCATCTGTCAGTCCCAACAGCAGAGCCTTCTCAAGGGCTGCAGTGCTGAGACAACTCCTCCTCCCTCAAGAGAGCACCTGCTGTGTGCTTCCAGCTCGCTAGCCCAGGCTAGCCTTGAGCTCACAGCAGTCCTGTGCCTTAGCCTCCTGAGCGCTGGAGTCCGGGTGTGAGCCATGTGCGGGGCCAGTGGTGTTGAGCTCCTTTCGCGCTCAGCGTTTGGAACAGCCGCCCTGCAGGTCAGGCCGATCAGATAAAGCCTCGGTAGTGCTCTCCAGCAATCTGCCAGGCAGGTCAGCCGCTGCCGGCTCTTCAGGAGTTAGGTTTGGTAAGCTCAAAGCCTGCTTGTCCTGTCCCATGCCCCCACTCCCAATGCTGCTGCTCGTGTGGCCGTTATGAATGTGAGGCTGTTGGTTTTCAGGGGGCTGAAGGAAGAGGAGGCACACGTTGTGGGCTAGTGCCTCACAGTCCTTACCGAGTCCAGCCTTTCTTTCTTCCCTGTTAGTTTTTAAAGACAGGGTCTCTAGTTTTTGCTAGCCTGGAACTCACTGTGTAGACCAGGCTGGCTTTGAACTTACATATAACTTCCTGCTTCGTGAGTGCTGGGATTAAAGGCATGCACCACCACACCCTGCCTTCATCCTTTTTCATTTTTACTCATTTCTGTCTTTCTTTCTTGGGTACTTGGTCCTTCGAAGGTTCAAGCTTTTTATTACTTCCCATGGTCCTGAGAAAGTCAATAAAAAACCTGTTGATGCTTAAGTGTGAGTGCGTGCAAGCCACAGTTTACACACGGAGGTCAGAGGAAAACCCAAGGTGGCAGTCCTCAACTTCCACCTGGAGATAGGGGCATTCTCTTTTTACAAAGCTTAACTACTGTGTGTGTGTGGTGTGCATGTGTGTATGGAGGTCGGAGGACAACTTTGTGGAGTCAGTTCCCTCACCTTTCTGTGGGTTCTGGGGATCGAACTCAGATTGTCAGGCTTGTGCAGCAAGCAGTGTAACTACTGAGCCGTCTCACTGGGTTTCTCATTCACCACTGTGTCTGTGTACTAGCTAGCCCTTGGATTCCAGGTGCTCTCCTGGCTTTCTTTACCGCCCACCGGTCCGTAGGAGACAGGCTGCCGCGTCCAGGTTTACCTGGGCTCTGAGCATCTGAACTCAGGTCCTTACACTGCAGTAAACCCCGGACCCACCACCCATCTCCTCAGCCGTCTTCCTTCCTCCCCCTTGTCCTAGTCAAACCCAGAGCCTCGCACATGCTAGCTAAGCTCTACCTCTGAGCTATAGCCCCAGCCCCACCTTCATTGCCACCGTGGAGGAGCAGACTTTGAGACATCTTCATACCCCCATCCCAGCTGGTCCCCCTTAGTTATGTTCTCTTCCCTCTCCCTCCAAGGTCTGACGTGGTCCTAGTGTAGGTTCTTGTAAGCGGCTGACCCTCTCTGTCTACCAGGAGTAAGCTCCAGTCTCTGGACGGCAGCGAACAGGGCCTCCATCCTGCATCT
Source organism: Peromyscus melanophrys (assembly GCA_902168415.1). Lineage (NCBI taxonomy): Eukaryota > Metazoa > Chordata > Mammalia > Rodentia > Cricetidae > Peromyscus > Peromyscus melanophrys. The sequence goes on from CABHPR010123189.1 coordinate 6,616, forward strand.
CAGGGCACGCTGTAGGTTGGTTTTGTTCATCTGTGGGGTCAGTCTCTCATTTGGACATGAGAGTCCATGCTTTGTACATTGTCCTGTGAGGAAGTAAGCTTTCTGCCCCTACCGCGGGCTGGAAATCAACACACTGAGAGTTAAAACAGTCCCCCTGATACCGTGGGGACTGAAGATTTGTACCAGATGTAGGAGTCCTTTCTCCATCATATACCATGGTCCCAGCCAGCAGCTCGAGTGTTGTATTAATGCTACTACTATGTTTTAATCTGTACATGTAAGAGTTCTCCATGCAACAAAAGTTTGAGTTCTCCATGCCACCAGAAATTGAGTTGATTAAAGCCTTCTACATCACAGACCATCAGACTCCTGATTTGTAAGAGAGTCGTCAATCTGTCTGCAGCCTCTCTCCTGGAAAGCTCTGTGTGCTGGTGTGGTCTTTTACTGTGTTCACGTTTGTTCTTTTAGCGTTTTGTGTATTGGTGCATTTTTTCTCTTTCATTTGTTAGATGATAACTTACCATGCCATCTGAAATGTGACGTTACATGGTGGCATAACAGTTTCGAAATCTTGAAAGATAAAACTGGAAACATTTGCTTGTAGTTTTTCCACCTCCGAGTGTTTTGTTAATGAGACGTTGTATGCTGCCATACGCCTGGGGCTATACTATAGGTGTTGATTGATTTTGGATGGGAAGGCCTCTCTAATTGCAGTTCTTGACATTTGCGTCACCGGTGCTGTCCTAGGTGAGCAAGACATGGAAGGTGATTGCTGAAGACGAGGTGCTGTGGTACCGGCTGTGCCAGCAGGAGGGGCACCTTACCCAGAGCAGCATCTCCGATTACACCTGCTGGAAGCTCATCTTGCAAGAGTGCCGGGCCAAGGAGCACGTGCTCAGAACCAACTGGAAGGTAGGCAGTGGCCAGCGGCGCCCCCTGAGGCAGACGGCTTACAGGGACACTGGACGGACACAGGCCTGCAGTTGTGGAGGGAGCGGAGTGTGTTGAGCGCACACACGCACACACACACACACACACACACACACACACACACACACACACACACCCCACCCCCCTGCTGAGTTCAGCATCTTCCTTACACTTGCCCCTTCAGCCTTGGGCCCAGAGCTTGCAGGAAGGAGTCTGAGGTGGCTCTCTGATACTGCCTCTCCTGGCTGGTTAGGGTCACTGGAGTCTTGCTCTGTCAGCCCCCTCCCCCTTTCTCTTTCCCGGCCTCCCTCCGGAGGGCTGACAAGGCAGCAGCACCATGCACGCGGGCACAGGCGGCGCTTGGAGGCCCCTGCGGAGGAGCTGCTGCTGGAGAGGTGGCGGTGCTGAGTGCTGTCTGCTCTTCCCTCACGTAACCCTTGGCTTGCCGCCCTGGCATTTATCACCTCAAGTCTCTACAGAAATATTAGATCACAGCCAAGCATTTGCAGAGAAGCATTTCAGGGAGAGCAAGCTGTCAGGAAGTGTGTTCCAGGGCTGTGTGAGGCGCGGCAAGGTGGTGCGTGGCCAAGCTGCTTTCCCACCTAGGCAGCTGGGAATTCGCCCATTGGAGATGGGGTAGAGCTGGACCCTTCTCTCACTTAAAGGTCAATCCAATAGACTTTGAGGCAAGAAAGCCTTGCCATGATTGGTGGCGGCATATTGCCTCTGTGCCTGTCTGTCTCTAGGCACCTCGTAACCAGATTAATGACCAGTGCACTGGTTCCGTAACATCAGTGAGCAGTGCTTACCCTATGGGATGGCCAGCGTTAGCGCTGGTGGTGTTGGGCCAGCTCTTTGCAGGGCACCAAGCAGCACCCCCAGGGTCCCCACTAGATGCCAAAAACACTCTGCCCCTGTTATGGCACACAAGGTATCCCCTGGATGGCAAATTGCTCCTAGTGAAGAACTAGTCATCACTGGAGAATTGGCCAAGCCAGTTTTCTTAGCCTGAGAAGACATTACCAACTCAGTAGGATCTCGCTGGCCCCATGATGTCTGCATCCACAGAAGGTAATGGAGTAGGCTTGTTTGGAGCCTGCCCACCTGATTAGGTCTTCTGATGGACGGGCAGAATGATCTGTGGAGGAAAGCTGCTCAGATGAAGCAGGGGCTGGACGTAGCATCCACAGTCCACCTGAAGGCGGAGGGAAGGAAAGCTTAGAGCTGGGCTTTCCTGCGTTTCTGTCCAGAGAGGCGGGAACCAAAGAGAGAGCTTGTCCCTGGCAGTGTGTTTGGAGATATCAGAGTCAAGGGAAAACAATAGCTCTGCTTATGCTGCTGCTTTGGGGCGTGGGGTGGGGTGGGGGTGAGGGGAGGAGGGCAGGGTGTCCTCGTCTGGGCTTGGGATGGTAGAAGTAAAGAGCATCACAAGGAAGATGTGCTGTCACCCAGTGTCTGTTCACTCATTTTCTCTGGTAAGTGTAAAACTATCAGATGCACTCAGTATGCAGTTGTCTATCGAGGGATCTGGCTAGATGGGCAGCAGCATGTGAGGCCCTCTGGCATCCTCGGTCACCTCCCAGAACTGTGAGCCAAGAGGAGCACTTGGGTGAAGTTTAAGTGATGGATGATTCACCGAATGTCGAGGTGGAAATCGAAGTGCAGTTTTGGAAGGAACCTTCACCAGCACGTGCAAAGGGCACTGTGGCAGGTATACCACCTCTGCAAGCCTCCGTTGTCATCTGGGTGGCTCAGAGTGACACTGCTCCCAGGCCTGTGCGGAAGGTGGCCCTAGGGATGACCTGATGTGTCCCTGTGGAGCCTGCCTGTGTTCAGGGCTCCAGTCAAGTGCAGTGATTCAGACCTAACTGAGATCCATTTCAGGACAGGTTGGGCAGGCAGTTGGTGTGGTAACTCCTACGTCAGTGTCTGGAAACCCCAGAAAGGACCCTGGAGTTCTGAGGCTCTCAGGGCATGCGCTGTGAATGCATGTCTGCCTGCACCTGCACTTCAGAGCTGACTGGAAATGGGTTGGTAGGTGGGTAAGGTTGCCATGAAGCTTTTCCTCTGGCATTTGCCACCCTGTCATTCTAAGATCTGTCTAGAATGAGAATAGCCAGTGGGATTGGGAGCTTGGGGTGGAGGGCTGCTGTTTACTGAGCTCAGTGAGTGCCAGGGGTACAGCTTTCATTCAGGCCCTCTGCTTTTCCTCAGTCCCTTCCCCCAGATGTGTCCAGGCTCCCTTCAACTCAGTTCCATCGGACAGCCCTGAAGGTCTTCTGCCCCTAGGCTGTAGACTGGGCCTGAGAATTAAGTTAGGGTCATTATACAAATTCTCTTGCTCAATTTCAGTGCCGTAGCTACTTAATGACTGTTGATTTTAATGAAGTGGATGCCATCATCTCTTTCCTAATGGCATAATAATCACAGTGGCTAACGGCTGGGTGTGCTACTTACGCATCTAGTGTTAATCCTTGGCCAGGCCAGCAGAACTAAGTTCAGATAACAGAGTAATCTTGAACACTGGTTATGCTTACTTTGGGATTCACCTGTCTTACTGTGTTCTACTTCCTACATTGATACTAATATCTTCAGATTCCCTGCATTTTTATTTTAAAAATAGTTGATATGTTTTCTGAATTTAACAGCAAATCACCTGTACAGTCTGGAGAGTGATATATGATAGCTATGCTTCTGATGTTGAATGAATGGAATTATTAATATATAGCAAGCGGAAGTAAAGGAGTACCAAGTGGGTGGAGAGAAGCAGCAAGTATCTCCACACCCGGCCGGATGCTCCCAGCATCCAGCAGAGGTGACTGGAGGAGCCCGATGGAGAGCCGTCTGCGTGGGGGAGCTTCCCGTCACAGCACTGCCCCAGGCCGAGCTTCCAGCTTCTCTCCATGGGTTTTTATGCTGCAGGGAAATCAGCTGTGCCACCTTTGGGGAGATACTTTACCGTGTAGCAGTTGGCTTAGCAACTCCTTGGTACTCAGAGATGAGGGGTTTGGTTGGTTGGTTTGGTTTTTGGAGCAAGGTTTATTATGTAGCCCTGGCTGTCCTGGAACTCAATCTGTAGACCACGCTGGCCTCGAACTGAGAGATCCGCCTGCCTCTGCCTCACAAGTGCCGGGGAAGGATGGGATTTTTAATGCCCTGGTTGCTTGCTGTTTTTCCCTCTCACCAATAGAGAGCCAGGGCCATGCTAGGGTCTAAGGTAGGGAGGCAGCCAGCTTCTCAGTGAGCTCAAACAGCACCTGACAGTTTACTGATAGAAAGACCACCAGAGATCATGGGAAGTCCCCAGAAGTCCCACAGGGTCACAGCTGGAACTGGCCTCCTCCTGCCTCTCTCAACACTGACCCAGTGTTCCCAAGGAGCAACCCAATTTCGGGGTTAGACTTTTCTCCGAAGACCCTTTTCCTGAGAAGTCTGACACGTAGGCAGAACGGCGTCTTTTCTGCCCTCCCTGGTCTGTGTCTCGTGTGAGCTTTTCATTTATTCTAGCAACTCTTTTACATGTCCACTGGGTGCTTCCTCCTGGGAGCTGAACTGCTTAAGTACTCGATGCACTGTTTCAGGCCCTGCCATGCACAGGACACTTGCGTGTCTGCACATACTTCTTCCTGTCTGGTGACATTCTGGGGACAGGCCAGCACCTCAGTTCAGTGCTCCATGAGTGCCTCTGGTATAGGCTCACCAGCATGGTGTTGCCATGTTATCCTTCTGCAGGCCCAGTGTGGTCCATGACGTTGAAGATGGCCACGACATACAGGATCAATGGGCTACCCCAAGACTAGTATAAACCACATCCCCCTTTTCCTCACACAGAATCGCAAAGGCGCCGTGAGCGAGCTGGAGCACGTTCCCGATGCCGTTCTGTGTGATGTGCGCTCCCATGATGGCGTTGTCATCGCAGGGTAAGCAAAGCCATGTTCCTTCCCGTCAGCTCAGTCTGTGTCTTAACCCTCTGCACCCCAGTTCCAGCTGCTCTTAGGGTTCTGTCCTAGGGCCTGGGAGCTGCACAGCAGGGGTGGGTATGTGGAGCAGGTTTGTACCAGTTTGTCCCAGTGTCTGTGGAGACCCCGCTTGGCTCCCCATTGTGAAACAAGGCTGTGGCCATGTGCTCTTCCTTCCCCACACGTGCAGCTTCACCTCATCGCTGCAGTCAGTGTTTGCTGTCTCCTGACTGAGAAGTTTAACATGAGTTTCTGTGGTTCCTTTGGCTGCTCTTCCGGAACCCACCGTGAGGAGTTCTTCATGGTTGTCACCACGGGAGCTGGCCATGTGTTTGTTGATTATACAGTCAGATCAACTGTATCTTAGGGTGTGGGGGCCCGTTCTCGGGTTCCTCGTGGCTTTACCCAGCAGGTCCGCATAGAGGATGATGAGGACCACGGGCCTGAGTGCAGGTGTCTGAGACGGTCTGCACTTGGCTGTGCTGGGGGAGGGGAGGTCATTTGCTCCACCCCTTGGCGTCTCTATAAACACCCTGGGGCAGAGACAGTCGGGCCCATTGGGAAAGGTTCCAGGCCCTCTCGAGCCTATCCTTTATTTTCTATCTGTTTATCTCCGCAATAAATCCTTCTATCTAATATTTCCGAATGCTCGCACTCAAGAAAACTCTGGGGAACTGTGGAGTTGGTGGGTAAACGCCCCACATTAGGGTTAGGGTGTCTCTTGAGCTAGGGTGTCAAAATGTAAACTTTATACACTTTGGTTGTCTCAGGCTGTGTGCCAGGAACGGAGCCCCTGAGTTTCTGAGTCAGTAGGCTTTGTGGGAGCCGCCGCAGGCTTCTGCCTGGAAACCAGAGCCGACTTGGGCTGACACAGTCCCCGTCACTGAGCCGTCCCTTCAGCCCTTTCTCTCCTGAAGTAGCATTCCTCGGTGAGACCAGCAAGATGGCTCAGAGGGTCAAAGTGCTGCCCCCAAACCTCACTTCCCAGAGTTTGACCCTGGAACCCACACTTCTTTCTGTTGGTGGAAGGAGAGAACCGATCTCTGCAAGTTCTCTGACCTCCATACGTGCCGTGGCACATGCGCCAGCCTCCCAAATAGGAAACGTTAAAAAAAAAAAATTAAAAGCACCACTTGAATTCCAAATAGATTATTGAAATACTTTATGGCAGGCTCTACCATAAGAAATTGTTTTTTTTATTGCACTTATTTACTTGTTTGTGGTGTGTGTGTGTGTGTGTGTGTGTGTGTGTGTGTGTGTGTGTGTGTGTGTAGGGGGTGCACATGTGCCACAGCATATGTGTGCAGTTCAGAGAAACTTGCAGGATTGGTTTCTCCTGCTACTGTGTGGGTCCCAGGGATTGAACTCGGGTTGTCAGGTTTGGTGGCAGACACCCTTACTACCCACTGAGCCATCTCGCTGGCCCTTCTGTTTTAAAGAGGATTTGGCCAGGAAGGCCAGTTTTTCTTAGCTTCCATTCACTGGCCTCACACTCTTAAGAGAGACCCCTCAGCTCTTACAGCCAAGTGGGTAACCTGCTTCCCGCCTGCCTGCCTGCCTGCCTGGCTGCAGTCAGACCTGCAGCTTCATTGTGAGGTGTGGTTCTCTGAGCTCCCGATGGCAGAGAGTTCCACCTCATGTCTGAGGACAGGTGGTAGCCAGGAGGGGTTACATTATTCTGACTTCAGAGCTCTGCCTAAGTGCATAGGAAGGTTGTGCTGCTCAGGCTGGACTGAGAGTCCTGGCAGACTGGAGAGGTCGGCGACTCTCCTTCCCCAAGTCCAATTCGGAGCTTCTCTGAACATGGAGCCCCAAAAGGAGACAGCAGCTCTGAAGTCAGCTGCTGCCCCCCTCGCCCCCTCCCTCTCCCTAGGGATCTGCCCAGCACTAGATAGGCCACCAAAGGCCCAGCCATACCAGTGTTCTGGGGATCGATTGTGTGAAACTTGAGCCGCGGGTCAGAGAGGCTCCTGGGCTCCTCTCTGAGAGAAGCTGCAGTTGAGACCTCCGTCCAAGACCCTGCGATCTTGCTTGTATGCAGAGCGTCTTGTGTTTATCATTAAAATTTGATCTGGCGGTTATGATGCTTGTTTTCTGGGTCAGCTCTTGAGTCCTTTTCATTTGAGACAGTGGTGTTTGTGGTTACCTCATTCCCAATCAATGTTGTATTCTCTAGGCTTTCTACAGCTAAGCATCTCCAAGGAGCCTCTTAAAGAGACAGCACCGCCTCTCTTGGCTTTCCCTCCTGCTGATCTCCTTACTCTTCTTGTTTCTCTTTGTTTGAGGGAAGGAGAACCTGACCGAAGGCTGCTTTTCGTGTCTCAGCCTGTGAGATCTACTCCACACGATTGGAGTGCAGGCTGGCTTCTCCGCATCGGGCACTCTCTGTGCAGTGGTCTTGCTTTGGCTCAGGCTGCGTAGACCTGGGCTGGCAGGTTATGGACTGACCTGGTCTAGTTCTTCCTGACATGGGCTTCCTGGCTGAGGCTGAGCTGGGCCACGTGTGCAGGTGTGTCCCCAAAGCTGTCCACTGTCCTTGCAGCTGTCCACTGTCCTTGCCTCCTTCCCTGTCGCAGGCATTCTTGATCATCACCTTCCTGACAGCAGACTCCTGTGTGGTCTGTGGCTGACTCCTAACTCAAGGGCACGTGCGTTTACCACACTGTCTGTTGAATAACCTGGGCACGTCTGTTTGAAATCTGAGATACAGTAAATATACCATGACATTCACTCTTTCAGTCTCAAATCCAGTGAATTATAGTCATTTGCAAAACTCTGCAACTGCTACCACGAATTCCAGAGCATTCTCGACACCCTACAAAAAAACACTTCCCGTTCTTTGTTTTGTTTCTCTGTGTAGCCCTGGCTGTTCTGGAACTCGCTCTGTAGACCAGGCTGGCCTTGAACTCAGAGATCTGTGCCTGCCTCTGCCTCCTGAGTGCTGGAACTAAAAGGCTTGCGCCACCACACCCAACAACCCCAGTCCCCATTCTTGCTGGGCATTTCAGCCCTGCCTCCCTCCAGGAGTTCCTAAGTATTCTTGGCTAAGAACCGGCTCCCTCTCAGTGCCCACTCTTCTCATAATGCTGGTGAGTGATGGAGCATACGGGGAAAGTGATCTTATGGCTGTTCTGTCTCACAAGATACTTGTTTGTAATATTTTACATAGAAGGAACTTTAACCTTTGCAGCATAACTGGTCTTTTCAACTATTTGTAAATGTCTTTTAAAATAGGTGCTGTGTGGTCCTCTGTTACCCTGGGGTGATGTGTAGTCCTCTGTTACCTGGGGTGATGTGCGGTCCTCTGTTACCCTGGGGTGGCCCTCTGTTACCCTGGGGTGGTGTGCAGTCCTCTGTTACCCTGGGGTGATGTGCAGTCCTCTGTTACCCTGGGGTGGTGTGCAGTCCTCTGTTACCCTGGGGTGATGTGCAGTCCTCTGTTACCCTGGGGTGGTGTGCAGTCCTCTGTTACCTGGGGTGGTGTGTAGTCCTCTGTTACCCTGGGGTGATGTGTAGTCCTCTGTTACCCTGGGGTGGTGTGTAGTCCTCTGTTACCCTGGGGTGGTTCTCTGTTACCCTGGGGTGGTGTG
>CABHPR010123189.1:15104-25780 GCA_902168415.1 Peromyscus melanophrys
GTCCTCTGTTACCCTGGGGTGGTTCTCTGTTACCCTGGGGTGGTGTGTAGTCCTCTGTTACCTGGGATGATGTGTAGTTTTCTGTTACCCTGGGATGATATGCAGTCCTCTGTTACCTGGGGTGGTGTACAGTCCTCTCTTACCCTGGGGTGGTGTGTAGTCCTCTGTTACCCTGGGGTAATGTGCAGTCCTCTGTTACCCTGGGGTGATATGTAATCCTCTGTTACCCTAGGGTGGTATACAGTGCTGTATAAGATTTTGTATGTAATAAGCGCCAACATTTTGTACATAGCCTCTCTCCACTCCCATTATACTATATTTTCCCTGGGAAGGCAGAGAAATGTGTGGGATTGTTTTGTTTGTGTGTTTGATTTTTTAGTCGTCACAATTTAAAACTATGCAGTTTTAAGCTTGGAAGCAGCTTTAGCGCTGATCTTGTTCCAGAACTCTCAGGTGTAAGCGGTGGCAGACTCCAAGCCTTCTGGATGGACACATGCACTGTGCACACACGCCACCATCCCATCTCCTCTGAAGCCTGTCACGGCATCATTTCTGTTCTTTTAAGATGCTAGTGAAATCGTGTTAGCAAAAGTGTTAGAGTGCCCGAGTCCCCGAGTGCCCTGACCCTGCAGTCTACACCTGTGACTTGCTGAGCTGTGTGTGTTGCTTTCCGGGCTGGTGTTCTACTTGTTTTCACATAATGCAATCAAAGCTTATATTGCATAGTGTGTGTATATATATATATATTTTTTTTCTTTTTTTGTTTTTTTTAGTTTTTCGAGACAGGGTTTCTCTGTGTAGCTTTGCTCCTTTTCCTGGAACTCACTCTGTAGACCAGGCTGGCCTCGAACTCACAGAGATCCGCCTGCCTCTGCCTCCCGAGTGCTGGGATTAAAGGCGTGCGCCACCGCCGCCCGGCTGCATAGTATACTTCTTTCTTGCAGAGTTTTTCCATGTTACTTTCCATTACTTTCTTAGACTTACTGCGGAATTCCTCCACTAGTTCCTAGTTTTCCCCTTCATTCACCCAATGGCAGACAGTAAATAAGTAGTTTCCTAGGTGTTCTGAGAAGTGTGTTGGAGGATGACATCATAGAACGTACATACACACATTAGAAGGCTGTGCTGTCACCAGGCTACATAGTCTCTTAGGGACACAGTTGTGGGGCACATGATTGTGGTAGCATTAAGATCACTTCACGGGGATGGGTCTGCAAATGGTTCTGTTTCTGTTTGGGCGCCACAGATAGTCTTTAAAATTACAAAGCGGAGGCTGCTGCAGAACTTCATGTTCCTTATAAAACGTGTGTCCATTGAAGTTCTGTGCTGTTGCTGTGTTGATATTTCTCTAGCTGGAATCCCTCATGTGGATCTACTGGACTTGGTGGAATTTTGTATCTTCCAGATTCAGAAACTCTGAAAGTTCTTTCCTAGCCCTCGATTTTTCCAGTGTGACTTTGTGGTTTGAAGTTCCCAAACCATCCCTCATCCTACGCACACTCCTCTACTTCTTGATACTGCCAGAAAGGCTGCTGCCCTCAGGCCTCTGGTGGTTTCTGGTTCGTAGCCCCCTGTGGTTTGATCCTGTTGACTGCACCCTCCGTGAGATGGCAGGGGTCATGTGGTAGGCATCTTTGGCCCCACAGCACCTGCTTGAGCCTAGCTCCCAGGAGACACAGAGGGCGAGTCCCAGAGTCCCAAATGAAGCTTCCCTCGGGCCTTTCCTCCTGTCCTATTGAGTCTCCATGGGTCGCTCAGCCATGGGACCAGCATCCCAGGAAACGTGAGGGCAGCCGAGGCTCCTTCCGCTCGGACTAGCGCTTGAGACAACTCTGTTCCAGCTAAAAATTTCCCACTTGTTAGGAAACAATTGTATTCAAGGTCACTTGAGATACAGTCCCTTCCTGTCCTGCCAGGCTGAGTGTGCAGCTGTGTTCTCCGTGCTCTGGCCCTGGCTGTGCTGGCCAGGTGGCCCGGCCTGCCTTCTGTGTCCTACTTCTATCTGCAGAGCTGCTTGACAATGCGTCAGGAAATGTCCCGTTTGCCTCCTTTTGAATTTTGAATTTTTAGGTGACAACTCTTAAAATTTTCAGATGTTCTTAAAATTATATGTTGGAATTGGAGGTGTAGCTCAGGAGAAGCCTAGAGAACCTGAGGTGTTAGGTCCAGTCCCTAGCACAAAGACAAAGACCATCAGTAGATTGGATGTATTCCTGGAGGAGAATTACTAGGAGCAAAGAGCTGTGACAGCTTCCCTGTTCTGTGGGCTTGGGCGATTCTTCTCCCCAGTGGCCCTGTGGAAGTTAAGACTTGCAAACAGATGACATCATGGGCTCAGAAAGGTCCCAGCACCAGACCCAAGGTGTGGGGCCAAGTTGGGTTTGCTGTGAGTCCTGCAGGAGAGCCACCTAGTGAAGGGCGACCCAGGGAGAGCCTGGAGGTCCAGGAACCAAGCCTGGGCTCCTCTGAGGCCCCATGCCAGCTCTGTCATCATTAAGCTATTAGCTCACCAAAAGCTTTTATCCATGCCCAGGAGTGTGTGGTGGTGTGCAGTTCACTCCCCTCGCTCGGTATCACATGTCTGAAGTGTCCCCTTCCCATCAGTTAGCTCACTTTCTCCTCATTCCAGAGGACTGCGTCTCCCAGACGTTTCCAAGTATTCAGCCCTTTATATGCTAAGGGATGTTTCAGTCTACCTAGGTGCTTCTCCCTGGTTTCCATGGTCACCATGCTCAGTTGCTGCCTTTCCTGGGGGAAGCCGCAGCTGTATATCCATGTTTCCCTCTGCAGATGGGGTTGGAGGGAAAACTGTATCAGTCAGTGCTGCAAAAGTTAACTCTTCTTTACCTGAAAGTGCTTGGCTGCCTTGTTCTATCTCATTCCGTAGAGGCAAGGTCACTGGAGCGGATGCCTGAGGAACACTGCAGCTTTCTGGCTGGCAGGTGAGCTGGCTATGTCTCCACTGCAGGCCTGCTGCAGGTTTATCTGTCTGTCCACTGCAGGCCTGCTGCAGGTTTATCTGTCTGTCCACCACAGGCCTGCTGCAGGTTTATCCTGTCTGTCCACCGCAGGCCTGCTGCAGGTGTATCTGTCTGTCCGCCACAGGCCTGCTGCAGGTTTATCCTGTCTGTCCACCGCAGTCCTGCTGCAGGTTTATCCTGTCTGTCCACCGCAGGCCTGCTGCAGGTTTGTCTGTCCACCGCAGGCCTGCTGCAGGTTTGTCTGTCCACCTCAGGCCTGCTGCAGGTTTATCTGTCTGTCCACAGGGTCTGGGATCTCAGTGTTTGTTCTTTGGAGCTGGAGCTTCTTTAGGCTAAGTTCCTGAGGTCTGAATCACCACTTGGTGTCATCTTTCTCAGGCCTTGGTCACTTACAGTGAGACACGTAGCACTGCCCATTTAAACACAGTTGTCCAAGGGAAGTTAACTTACCGACCACCCTCTTTCTTTCCCCCCTTTCTCAGTAGCCAGATCTTCCTGTGCTGTGTGCCAGCTCTGGTAGAGGCTGTGCTCTGGAGCGCTGTGTGTTTGCCCTGAGTTTTAAAGTCTTTTCTGCTCAGGAACTGAGTTCTCAGGCGTGGTAGTGCTCTGCGGGTTCGTGAGAAGGTGTACAGAGTGGAGGTCCCTGCACGTTCCTCGGAGGCTGCTGGGACAGCAGGGTTTGTAAGTGCAGACTGGTGACGGAGTCCACGTACGTTCTTGTCACCATGCTTACACTTACCTGGGCATGCTGTCCAGCTTTCTCCTCTCCAGCCTCCTTTTCCTGGCAGTTTCCTTTCAGCCTCGGCTCATATGGATTTTGTGCGGCTGCTTCTGGCTCTGGGCTGCTTCCCATAAGGGGCTCCGTCATGACCCACTAGGGACCGCTTTTTTAAAATACTTTGAAATTTATTTATTTTCTGCTGTGAGGCATGTGTGCTCTTCTAGTAAATAAGTCTGAGGTAAGCTGCTGATACTCGACTAGAGGAGAGCTTTGCATTTATTACATCTTTAATGAAGGCGCTCCAGAACGTCCTTAATAAATACTGATGAACTCATGGCTGCATTTATCCATCTCTGCTTCTCCAGGGAATTATGGGAAGGGCCACAGCTCCAATAACTCTGCATAATCATCATCGACTCTGACTCTATTGATTGTCATTAACCAAGATGTATGGAAAGCAGTTCTAAGTGTGCAGTGCATGCACCACACAAGGGCCATTAAGACGGTCATTATTTCTCAATTGCTACGTCTTACACTCCCCTCGATGTTTGCTCTAGTGCATTTCCACAGAGTGCCTGTACTGTGGGGCCGAGTTCATTTTGTTAATTGTGCAATACAGTAGTCATGTTCTGTAGAAAACAGTAAATACTCTGCATTTTATTGATCACTACAGAAAGCACAGAGCAAGTGAAGAGTTCTCAAAAACCTGTGTGCTGAGGGTGTAAATACCCCCTGGCATGTGGGTGCTGCCTCTGTGTGCTGAGGGTGTAAATACCCCTTGGCATGTGGGTGCTGCCTCTGTGTGCTGAGGGTGTAAATACCCCTTGGCATGTGGGTGCTGCCTCTGTGTGCCGAGGGTGTAAATATCCCCTGGCATGTGGGTGCTGCACCTCGGCAGCTTTCAGCCACTTCCACCTTGCAGGTTGAAGCCGGTAGATCTCTCATTCAGGTCGCAGTCAGCACAGGAGCAGTTCTCAGGCCAACAAAGGCTACAACTGCGGGTGGCTACTGAGCAGCATGGGCGATGCTGGAGAGTGGAGGTAGGAAGCAGGGGACATGACCCCAAGGAGAGCACCCAGACAGGACCGGGACCAGGCCAGGTTCCTCCTGGGGAGCCCACTTCAGCTGGCCCAGAGGATTGTCAGCACTTAGGAGTGCACAGTTGTGGGCAGGGGTGTCCCTCTGCACTCCTAGGCTACAGTGGTCATTAGTAATCCACTCTAGCATCTGTGTGTCTCCCTAGCTGGAGGGAGACACAGTGGAGTCCTTGGCACAGGGCTCCAAGTGCTCAGAACCGTGTGCTGCTGAGGCCTGATCAGATTAGAGTTGGGACTTATTTGGGAGTGGCAGAAACAGGGTCCTGTGGAGGAAGAAATTTCGATATCTTTGTACTCACCAAGGGTATGAAATTGGGTATGGAAGGTGGTCTTGAGTCAGCCCAGCCCCTTGCTCCAGTTCCATGTTTGCTGGTATCTGACTTCCCGTGAAATAGGGTGGTGGGACTGATGGAGAGAGCTGGGGCGGAGGCTGTGTCCTTCTTGCCCAGCTAAGCGCAATATGCAAACCACAAATTCCTTGTGTTGCACTGAAATGGGGCTGTTCTTGTGAGCAGTGGCTGTTGAAAGCTGTTGTTTCTGGGTGTGGAGTGCCCGTGGCTAAGCAGCAGGCCGAGGGGACTGGGCGCTTCACTCTGCCTCAGTGCTCTTCCATCAGACCCTCCTCCACTTGTCCATGTTGCTGGAAGAGCCGAGAACACATTTGTGTTTAGTGACTAAGAGTAAGAGCCAGCACTGTGGAGCAAATGCAACCTCCCCTGCAGGGTGTCACGCGGGAGGGATGTGAAAGGTCGTGCGAAGTGGGACCAGCTCCTCTTTCCCCCTATCTTGTGGCCTTTTGCTCTGACTGAATTGTCTGCTGGCAGAAGCATACATTAGCGAGAGCTCTTCAGTGGTAATCATTTTAAATTGACAATTGCCCTGGTGTACCGAGGAGCCTGGCTTGGGAGTCAGCTGCCGTCTCTGACCCCCATATTTAGAGGTGCAGCACCTTGCCAGGCGTGGCCTGACTGGGAAAGCAGGTGGCTCTTGGTGTCCCTGGCCCGTGTGCAGCTTGGGTGTGTCATCACTCGCTGTGACGAGGTTGCCTCCGTTCTTCTGTGCTCATACCTCAGCTAATGTGGCTGCAGTTGTACCGTGCTCACTAATTACAGCCATGAACTCCAAGGTCCAGAGGCCTCCTGACAGTGCGGCTGTCATACTGGTGTCTTAACCGGCAGCAGTGGAGCATCTGGAGCCTTCCTTTTCCACCTCCATCCCCATATCTTCCCTGGCTCCCCCTGGCTATTGTGAGTAAGCACGCTTAGACCACACTTGGAGTTCATGCAGCTCCCTCTGCCCTAACCAGGATCGTCCGCTGGTGAAAGTGCCTGTCCACAGCATGCTTCAGCAGGACCACGTCCTCTGCTGTGCTGCTGTCTCCTTAGCTGTGGAGCCGTGCATGGGTCCTGCAGCTCCTGCTCAAGTTGGAAATCTGCTTCCTCAGTGAAAGGGGCAAATGCTTGTGATTTGCACGCTTCTTTGGCTTTGAAGAACAGAATTAATTCAAGTGGCTGTCTGGAAAGTTCCCTGTTTATGAAAATAACTGTGTTTGCCTGTGTCTCCTAGAGCTACAGGTTAGTGTGCTTGGAAGGAGACGCAGAAGTCTGAGGAGAATCACCTGTGTTCTGGGTGTTAGTACTGGGGCTGCTGGTTAGGAACAAGGACAGCTGCTGCCACCTGTGAGCACACTGCCGGGGACCTGCCCTTTCCAGACACCACTTCTCTGTGGCATTAGCTGTGTGTGTGAGAGATGCAGGCCAGGTGAGGAGGTGAGGCCAGCTGGTGATGGCGCACAGATGCTGAGTCAGCAAGGCGGGCTGACTGCAGGTGGACCGGCAGGGAGTCTGCGATGGTCCCTGGAGTGGGTGGGAGGGCCATGGTGTGTAAGTGTGGAGGGATTGGAGCTAGCGCTGACTGAAGGAAGCATGTGTGAAGAAGCTGGGGGCCTGCGAGCCCGAGCCTCAGGAGGAGCACGCGTTTGTGTTGGTGTGCAGGGGTGGCTGGAGTGCTCCTGTCGGCTGTGCCCTCTGGTGTCCTGCCCTTCTCCCCTGCTCACCCCCAAAGGAGGACGTTGCAGTTGTTGTCGTCTTACCCAGCTCACTTGTGTGGGGCTCAAAGGTGAAGCGTGTTTTCCTTGTGGTATTTTGTTGCTGGTTTGCCTCAGAACTCTCTAGAGAGGGCAGTGAGCTGGAGCCCTGATCCCTCAGAGCCTGCTCTCTGATCCCTGCTGCTCCCACTGTAGCCCCAAGGGGGCGTCAGCGTGAAGTTGGCTGCTGACAGGCTTTGTCACCAATGGACAGCACCGGTGAGGGCTGAGGGACTGTGGGAACTCCTGGGGGAGCGCGGCATGAAGACCATGGCTGTGCTGAAGCAGTCCAGCCAGGGCTGCCGGGAGCAAGACTGTTGGTGACTGAGTGGTGGTTCCTTTCATTGAGTTGAACCTCAAGAATGGACTCAAGGTCTAGACTCACGCTAGCCTTCCTGTTGTCTCTGTAGCTGAAATAGTGGCTGGATTCTAGTGAATGACCCGAGTCAGACTGAGGGTGCTGAGCCTGGTGCAGTTGAGGGGGGCAGTTCCTGTGGGGGTTCTTCATCAACAGTGGTCATCCAGATCACTTCCTGAGGAGCCTGGGGCCTATGGCTGTAGTTGTTCAGGGCCACATCAGTGTGCAGCTTTGGTTATGCATCGTCACTGTTGAGGACAGAGAGGAGGGTTAGTGGTCATTGGGGTGGCAGCAGTCCAGTGTTGGGAAGCCTCCTACTGTGTGCTCCTCTTGACAGGGTGCTGTCTGGACTCTGTCCTGCAGAGTGAGCTCATGACCACGTGACTGTAGATTGATAGTTGGGGGAGTGCTGCAGTGTGTTCTAAAGGAATTCTCCTGAGTCAGGGCACACGCAGAGTCATCTCATTAAGAAATCTCCCCTCGGGTGGCTGAGATGGTTAAGCACTTGTCCTGAAGAACCTGGCCTCCTGGTCCATCTGTGGAACCCACAAGAGGGCAGGAAGAGAGACCATGCAGCAAAGTTGTCCTCGGGCTGTCACACTTGTACCCCTCCTCCAGCACACATGTGTCCCTCCTCCAGCACACATGTGTCCCTCCTCCAGCACACATGCCCCTCCTCCAGCACACATGTGCCCCTCCTCCAGCACACATGTGCCCCTCCTCCAGCACACATGTGCCCCTCCTCCAGCACACATACACACAGCAATGTATAAACATGGGCCTCTCACCTGAGATTGACCTTCTGCCTCAGACACACTTGTGACCTAGGTTTCAGGGATGAACTGGATTTTTTGACTCTATAATGAGCCTCTGAGTGTGTGTGGTTGGGGCCTCAGGAAGACTTTGTTAGAGTCTCTGCCTCCCTGTGCTCCTCATGAGGCCCCCACGGGTGCTTCTCCTCAACCCAGCCCTCCTCAACTGAGGGATTCAGTGGGAGGAATGTAGACCCCCCCCCCCCCCCAGTAACAGGCAGTGCACAGCTTCATATGGCCACCTCATCATCTAGGAAGTGTCCAAAGCCACAGGCCAGAGCTAGTGCCCCTGCTTTCTTAGTGGGCAGGACAGACGTCTTTGACAGGCAGGTGGCGGTGCTGAGCAGATCCTTGTCCTCAGGAGCCCGGATCAGTTAGCTCTGCTCCTGGAGGAGGTGTGAGGAGCTCAGGCTTCAGGGCTGTTAGTTCTCAGCGTCCCGGCTGCATCTGTGTCTCTGCACGCATGTTTGATGGGAACACCAGCACTTGTCCGTGTTTCTGCCTGTGATCCTAGAGTGGGAGGGGTGACAGCTTGGTTATGAGGGTGGGGAGGAAGTACACCAGCATACAGCTCCTTCCTTTCCTCTTCCTTCCATTCCATTCCTTTGTTTTGTTTTGTTTTGTTTTGTTTTGTTTTGTTTTGTTTTGTTTGAGACAGGGTCTCACTATATAGCTCTGGCTGTCCTAGAACTCACTGTGTAGAGCAGGATGGCTTCAAACTCAGAGACCTGCCTGCCTCTGCCTCTCAAGTGCTGGGATTAAACGTAGTAGTCACTGTTGTGCTGTGTCCACAGCCTTTCATGGCTCAGTTGACACCTTCTCCTAGTCACCCATCCAAATGGCCACAGGAGCAGCACCTCCCAGCCAGCCTGCATGCTGCTGTGTGTGGCTCCAGATTTCTCTTGGAACCAAGAGTGTTCTTCTCTTCCAGATACACGTCAGGGGATGTGAGAGTGTGGGACACCCGCACCTGGGACTATGTGGCCCCCTTCTTGGAATCTGAGTCTGAGGAGGAGGAGCCTGGAATGCAGCCATATGTCTCCTTTGTGAGGATCAACAGCTCGCTGGCAGTGGCGGCTTACGAGGATGGTGAGTACCCCAGTACCCCAGCCCTTCCTCTCCCTGTGCAGGAGAAAGCCTCATCAACTGCAGTAGCTGCAGCTGCTCCCACCTCCTCCATGCACACCCATTCATATGCCCCCCCCCCCCCCCCACACACACCCACTCACCCCCCCCCCCCCGCCTCCATGCACACCCATTCATATGCCCCCCCACATCCTCCCTACACACACATTCACATGCTCCTGCCTCCTCCATGCATACCCATTCACATGCCCCCCCCGCCTCCATGCACACCCATTCACATGTCCCCCCCTCCTCCATGCACACCCATTCACATGCCCCCCTGCCTCCTCCATGCACACACATTCACATGTTCTCACCTCCTCCATGCATGCACACATATTCACATGCCCCCCTGCCTCCTCCATGCACACGCATTCACACACACCCCAGCCTCTTCCCTGGGAAGCACATACACGTTCATGCACTGCCTTCTGCCTTTATGTGAAGAAGCTAGCCAATAACCCTGGTCCATTAGTAGGCATTGGAACATGGTACCCATTAAAACTGGTGTTTAATTCATCCTGGAACCATGGAGCTGGATATCATTGCCAGGCATCATGAGGCTGGCCAGATCATCTTAAGCAAATGGTGTGTTTAGTTTAAAATATTAAATATACTTGGCCTCCTTTTCCTGTATCCTTGGCTCAGGCTAAAAAGACTGGAGACAAGGATGGAGAGGTGGTCTGACATGGATGGGCAGAAAACTGACAGTCAGTGCCTGCCTTCACCTGGCGCTCACCCACCAAGCACAGTCCTTGATGTGCTGTGTCTGGCCTGGAGAGAATCCTGAGTGTGAGAGCGACTGTGGGTTTCCAGAACTGTACGGGGATGATGGGGGGACACGTGACACTGTTAGCTGATGGAAGTGATCACGTCACTGGCCACAGCAGCCTGCCTGCCCACACTCACAGTCCTGATGTCCATTGTGTTGGAAAGCCTGCAGCTCCCAGAGCCCCCCACTACCACCCCCCAGGCCTGGAATTTGCACCCCAGCACATTTCAGGGACTCAGTGTTCATACCAGGGCCATGCAGATCTTTAGGCAGCATGGTGTCATTTGGCACAGAGGGGTGGGGCCGCAGTAGCTGTTAGAGAGTTTTGTAAACGTCTAATATTTAACAATAAAAATTCAGAGCTAAAAGAGTAAATATAGGAATTTTAAAAATTGAGCAGAACTTTGTACTTATTCTTCTGGTTTCATGTGAGTAGACACCACAAATGGACAGTAGCTAAGTAGAGGCTGGGGGTGTGGCTCAGCCTTGTGCTTGCCTGCCATCGGGAGGCCCTAGTTCAACTCCAGCTTCCTCAAAACAGCGGCAACAGCAAGAGCAAAAGCACACTGCTTCTGTGGCCTAGTTAGGCTTTTCTGTGTGTGGTTGCCATCCCAGGTGAGCAGTGTAGCCGCAGGTGAGCCGATCCCAGGTGAGCAGTGTAGCCGCAGGTGAGCCGATCCCAGGTGAGCAGTGTAGCCGCAGTGAGCCAGTCCCAGGTGAGCAG
>CABHPR010123190.1:0-12203 GCA_902168415.1 Peromyscus melanophrys
TAGTGATATTAATGTGGTTTTAGGAAAAGTTTAATAATAAATTTGCCAGTATTTATAAAAATGAACATAACTCAATTAACCAGTGTTTTCCAAATGACCAGTACATAATACAGAGTCATGCATGGATAAAAGATAGATTTAGAATACAAGAGAGAACAGTAGATTTTAACATGAGAGAGTTTGAAAATTGAGTAATGGGTTTCAGGGTCTACACTGTAATCTTTTTGAAGTGCCACTTGTTGACTTTTGCTCTAGTATCACAGAATATCATCCAACTTTATATATGAAAGGCTATTGAAATGTCTCTTCCCTTTCTATCTATACCTAAGGCCAGACTGCCTCAGATCCTTTAACAATAGATAAGTGCAGAATCTACCTATTTTCTGTTTGGCTGGACACTGATACCTGTTGACTTAAAAAGCAATACAAACACTTCTCACTAAATTGTTTTGGAAAATAAAGTTTTTTTAAAATTTTTTCTTGTGATAAAAACATAATTTTTATTAGTTACTTTTTATTTTATCTTATACTTTAAAAAAGTTATTCCTGATGTAAGTAAATAGTGTTTATTATTTAAATAAAACCTTTTTAAAATCATGGAATTTTAATTTGAACATAGTAAATTTGATATATAACATACAAACAAAACAGAAACACCAATCTCTCTGGGACTCTTAATTTTTAAGTGTAAGGTTACCTGAAACTGAAACATTTGAACTGCTAATATAAGGAAGCTTCTTAATGGAGGTTTTAACTAATTGCCTTTCTATATTTTGGAATGTAGGACTTGTTCCAGAAGAAACAGAAGAGAGTATAGAAGGAGAAGTAAGCAGTGAAGATTGCAAATTACAAGATTTACCTCCCTGCTGGGGACTAGATATCGTTTGTGGTAAAGGAACAGATTTTAATTATGGACCCTGGGCTGACAGACAGAGGTACTGGAGTGAATTATATTTCTAATAGTCTTTCAAGTATATTGAGATTTTATTTCTTACTGAATACTAGCTTAATATTTAAAAATATTATTATTTTCAATTATGTATATTCATGTGTATTTGTATTCATATGTATCCATATGTATTCAGGTATGTGCACCTGAGCTCAGGTACCCATGGAGGCCAGAGGATCTCCTGGGGCTGGAGTTATAATCAGTTGTGAGATGCCTGGTATGGATGCTGAGAACCAAACTCAGGTCCTCTGGAAGAGCAGCAAGTGCTCTTAATAGCTTAGCCATCATTCTAGCCCACGTTGCTTAATTTTAGTAAACTATTATGTTGTGGCAAAGTAAGTTTTCACTAAACACTTTGATCCAGATAGTAACTTGTTTGTGGAGAAACCACAGGCAAACTCCAATGAGCAGCCTACTTATTGGTTCCATTATTTTATTTTTGTATTTAATTGATGATTTATTTACTGACCTTCTGTGAGGTAGGGATTTTGGGGATATATAAATTCAGAAATGAAAAGCTACAATAGCTTTAGTGAAGCCATAATAAATGGGGAAGGGTCTTGATGAGAGAAACTCAGAAAGACAGTAGTTTCTGACAACTAAATAGCTAAGTATTGCTGAGATAATAGCTTCAGCAACAGAAACTTGTTTAATCAAGTTCTGGATTTCAAGAGTTTCACTTGGAAGTGTTAGCAATGTTGGTTCCTTGTGAGCATCATGAAAGGAGGATGTGTCCCAGGCCCCTTCTTGAAGCTAAGGCAACATGTGTTGTCTCTTCTTTTGACATGCCCTGTCCTAGAGTATGTTGATACCTTACACCAGCCATACAGGGCTAGGGTATACTCTGATGACCCTGTGCAAACTTTATCATCTCTAAAATCTGTGTCACCAAATACAGTCGTGTACTAAAGGATTTAAACTTAAGATTTAAACATGAATTTTTAGGATACAGTTTAGCTTTTAACAAGCTACTTGCATTAAAGGTTAGCACAGTGAAAAAGAAGGCCTTATTAGGCAGTGTGAGTATAGTTTATGAAAGTTAAGTAGAGGTTTGCTAGGGGAAGAAAGGGTTGTGACTAATCAAGGAAAAATGAGTAAGGACAGTAGAAAATTGCCCCGGGGGTCTTGTAGGTAGTTCAGAGTTCTGTAATAAAGAAACATGGCCAGCCAGATACAGTGAATCATGCCTGTCATTTCAGCATTCCAGAGGGGGCCTATGTAGGAGAATTGTGAGGTAGGGGCCAGCCTGAGCTATGAAGTGAGACCCCCCAACTCAGAAAGCCAGGGGCCGAGGCTTTAAGTAAATGGCAGAGTGCTTGCCTATCTAATGTGCAAGGCCTAAAGAAAAGAAATAAATTAATAATAAATAAGTGCATGTATAGGAGTATCTGAATGGCTTTGTTTGCATGTGTGTTTGTTTTGAGGTGGGGCTCTTGTTCAACCTGGCCTTAAACTCTGGGTTCAAGTGATCCTTTTGCTTTAGTCTCCTGAGTATCTGGAACTACATGTAGTCTTGACTATCATACCTGTCTACCTGGAAGGTTTTTTTAAAACTAGGCTTCTATTAATTTTAAAGTAGCTTTTATTCGTAATATATTATGACCAATTTCTTACTGCTGAAGAATTTAGGAGACATTTAGCACTGATTATTAGGAAGCATTGAGAAATTAGAATAGACATTGCTTAAAATTAGTCTAATTTTGTAGTCATGGTCTAGTTTTCTTGAAAATAGAGAGATAAGCCAACTCCCTCAGTGAATCAGGTGTTATTAACCTGTTGATGAAGGAGTGGTGAAATTAACTCTTGATACATTGGCTCTTTTTATACTTTTTACTTTCAAAACTCCCTATCTTGCATTATTGGAATAATTACACACTGTCAAGTAATATAGTCTCTCTTCTTTTTTAAAAAATGTTATTAGAGATGAAACCAGGACTCTACATATTCTAGGCAAGTATTCTCAGTGTGTTTTTTTGTTTGTTTGTTTGTTTTCTACTTTTATTGATTCTTTGTGGATTTCACAGCCTATATTCCAGTCTCACCCATCTTCCCATCTCCTCGAATATGCTTTCTGCTCTTGCATCCTTCCCTCAAAAACAAAACCAAATTTAGAAGAAAAACCAAAAATCAGACAAAACAAAGGAACAAAACAAAAACAAACAAACAAAAAAAACGAGAAGAATCTTGTGGAAGCTGTAGTGTGGTCTGTTGAGTCACACAGTGTACCCTTTAGTCTATTGATCTTTACTTGCAAGTGTTTATTGCCAAGAGTCATTGGTCTGGCTTGAGGCCTCTGGCTTCTGCTATCCCACCGATAATGGGCTCTCACTGGGGCTCCTTTTGGATATTCTGTTGTTGTCCTGTGTCATGGAGATCCTTCTGTTCATCCCCTTCATATGTTCAGCAGTTCATAGATGAGGTGGATGTTGGGGTGGGCCAACTCATAGCCCTGGTTCTGGGCCTGGGTGGTAGCTGTGTTGGTGAGCTCAATAGCTTTCCCTCATCATCACTACCTGGGTGAGCTCTCTATTACTGCCTTGGCTAGCTCACCCAGTGTAGCCTTCAGCAAGGAGCAGGGCCAGTTCTCCTGTTCTCAGGTCCCTCATATTCATCTCACCCACACTCACAGCACCAGGGCCAGCTCTACTATTTTGCCCAGGTGAAGGGCAGGGCACCTCAATTGCTGTAGAGGGTACACAAGGAACGGGGTCAGCTCTTCTGCTCTCACGCCCTCAGGGTTGACTCACCTGCCTCTCAATCCCCAACAGCAGGGTCAACTCTAATGTGCTTCCCCAGGCTGGGTGCAGGGTCAGCTATCCCAGGGCCAGTGAAGGGTGGGGCTGGCTTAGCACAACATGGTTCCAGGGACCCCCTATGCTAATGTTGGCCACGGACATTATTACAGACCCTAGCTGCAGCAGGACCATGGACCAAGACATGACTCTTGGCAGCAACTTGGGCCCAGGTGTCACTATGGCCCCAGTGGCAACACATGCCACCCTGATCAGTATGTTGCCAGTGGCAGCATGGCTGTTGGGCACCAACATGATCTCAGATGACTGACCAGACCTTGGACACTTGCAGAACCCTCAGTGGTAACAGAAGCCATGGACATCACCCCAGACCCTGATGCTACAGGGCCACAGGCCCAGACATTGCCATAGGCAGTGGCCTGGGCCCAGATGCCTATATGGCCTCAAGTTGCAGAAACAGCTACCCAGTATAGATAGCCCTGGCAGCGGCATGGTCCTAGGACATCGATATAGTCTAGGATGGCTGGCTAGCCCACTGGCATTGGCATGGCCTTCAATGGCATCAGGAGCCACGGATATCAACTCAGACCATGTCTGCTATAGGGCCACAGACCCAGACATGGCCCTCAGCAGCAGCTCTGTCCTGGACAGTACCATGGCTCCAGGTGACAGCACTGGCCACTCAAATCGGCTTGGCCCTAGTGGCAGCACAGGCCTCAGACAGCAACATGGTTGCAGGTTTTGGCCTAGAACCTGGGTATCTGTATGTCCTTTGATGGCAACATGGTGAGGAATATCAACACAGACCCAGACATGGTCCTCAGAAGCAGTCTGGACCAGGAAGTCACCATGGCCCCAGGTGGCAGCGCAGGCCACTTAGATTGGCATGGCCCCTGTGGCAGCATGCCTCTCAAATACCAAATGGCCCTAGGTGGCAGCCTAGACTTCAGACCTCTTCACGGCCTTCAGTGGTAACTGGAGACAGATACTATCAGGCCTCCTTCAAGCTGCTTCAGGGCCTCAGACTAAGACCTGGCCTTTGGCAATAGCCCAGGCCTAGATATCACATTGGCCTTGGGTGGCTAACAGACCATTCATGTCAACCTGTTCCTCACCACCCTCACCTCTTTAGATTCACCTCTAACCATAGCCCATTGAACCGTTGTGCCTCTCCTTCTCTCTTCCATTTCCCCACCCTGTACCCACCATCCACTCTCTGCCAGTGCTCTTGGTTGGGTCACAGGTGGCGCTTGGTTGAGTCTTGCCCACCCCAGCCACAAGGCATGGTACGGAGCTGTTGCTTTTCTTCTCTCATGCGCCCAGGTGTAGAATCCTTGGACAGTGCTTGGTATGATGGTACCTGACCAAGTAGTCTGGCGGGAGCCGTCTGTGTCCTCTGCCGGCTCAGGCCTGTAAAGGGCTGAACGGCTCCTGATTGATTGTTCAGTATGTTCTTTTAATGTTAATAGTTCAGGTATATTGAAATAACATGCCTCAATAAGTCATTGTTTAACAGTTGTTCAAAAACTGGAATAAGGTTTTTAAAAACCTTTGAAATATGTTATGACAGTTACTAAGTTCTATGTTTATTTATTAAGCTTGAATATCAGTGGACCTTAAAATTTCAGGTTAGAAAGCAAAGATTCTGTATGTTATCAGATTTTAATTTTCCTTTTATAGTATTTTTTTCTTTTTCTTTCTTTTCTTTTTTTAATTTAATGATGCTTGTAGTCACTGGCATCAGTTGAACAATGAGAGGTTTCTACTAAGTAATGCAATAACTCCATTTGAACTGTATTCAGAAATCATAGTAGAAAATAGCCTTTGTTTTAGGGAAGGGGGTATACTGGTGAACACTTATATTAAGGAAGAAAACATGAAATGGGTTTCTCTGTGAAAGAGTCCTGGTGCTCCTGGACTCGCTCTGTAGACAAGGCTGGCCTCGAACTCACAGACATCCACCTACCTCTGTCTTCTGAGTGCTGGGATTAAAGGCATGCGCCACCACTACCCAGGTTCAAGTTAAATTTTTACAATAAGTTTTTGATTTTTGAGACAGGGTCTCTTTACACAGCCCTGACTGTCCTCCTGGACCTCACTATGTAGACTGGGTTGGCCTCAGACTTAAAAAGATCTACCTGTTCTTCCTAAGTGCTGCGATTAAAGGCATGCACCACCACACCTGACACAAAAGTCCATCTTAGAGACTGACCAATCTTAGTAGTAGTATGTAGAGAATTGATACTGCATTTCTGTGCACTAGAACTTCACTTTCACAACCCTCTCTAGCAGCTTTTCCTCTGCTGAGAGAATACTCCAGTGTATTTTTTATTTAGATTTAGAACTTATTGAATAACAAGGTTTATTCAATCTCATTAAATCAAAAGTTTTATTTTTCAGTGTGCTTTGTTCATGTGGGTAGCGTTAGCTTCCTTATTACTCTTTTGGAAAGATGGCTGTGTGATGTTGGGAAGGTATTGAAACCACAGCAGTAAGAGCCAGAGTTCAGGTCAGCCCTTCCTATCCAGTGTTCTTTCCATTACAGCCCATTCATTGCCTGGTGTGCTGTATTTTTTGTCTTGTTTTAGTATGTTGTGAGTTTCAGATCATTTGCAGAATTTCTTTTGTGCATTTTCATTTAATGATGGCAAGTTGAACTCTGTGAACCTCAGTTTTCAGATTTTGTTCTGTTCATCTACTTTTTTTCCAAGTCTTTTAAGTAGTCTTTTCTGTCGCTGTTGACTCTGTCTTCAACCCTATTCTTTAAAAGACATGCACTGCTACCTTCTCTGAACATTATCCTAAACTAATGCTTGCTCCCATAGAAGACTCCGAGTTGAGTACTTCTTAAGTTCTTTCATCCTTGTCAAATGATATTATAGGGAGACATACACTAGGCTCAACAACTAAATACTTGTTTACTTTTTAGAATATATTGCTCTTTGTCCTTTCATTGATATTATGCTGATTAAAAGTGATTGTGGGGAGTTGGAGAGATGGTTTGGTGGTTAAGAGCACTGGTTAGTCTTGGTGGTTAAGAGCACTGGTTAGTCTTGCAGAGGACATGGGAATACCAGCACCCAAGTGGTGGCTTACAACTGTTTATAACTCTTATCTCAGGATCTTACACCCTCTTTTATCCCTCACACACATTGTATCCATGAAGTGCACAGATACAAGTGTAGGCAAAATACCCATACACATAAAATAAAAATAAAGGTTAATTTTTTGAGTGATTGTGAAAATAATACAAAAATTCTTCCATGTGTCACACACTGTTAAGTATTTTTATTTAATCCTCAGTGTCAGTCCCTGAGATTAGTTATTCTTACAGACAAGGAAGCTGATCTTTCTTCAGAAAAATTTAACTCACTTGCTGAGGGAGAAATGATAAATTAAGATATCTCTTTCAGTTCTTGGTCATTTGCACAACTGATGTACTTGTAGCATGTTTTTAGAACTCACATAACACTCAGATTGGGGCCTGCTCATGTCTCACTCGGTAATAGTGTATTAGGTGTTCAAAGCTTATTGATATCTAGAAGTATGAGATAATGGAAAAATAGTTTGTTAAGTGAGATAGCAATGATAGGTTAAAATATGATTTTGGTCCCTTATTAAAGATGATTGATTGTGTTTGACTAACATGCCAACTCCTTTTCTTTGTTATGTAGAGATTGTTTATGGAAGTTTTTCTTTCCACCTGATTATCAAGTTCTGAAAGTTTCTGAGGTTGCACAGCCTGGAAGACCAAGACAGATCCTTGCATTTGAACTACGAATGAATATTATTGCAGATGCTACCATTGACTTGCTGTTTACTAAAAACAGGGTATTTATTATAAGATAGTAGAAAATATTATTTAAAATTTGAAAATTAATTTTCAGAGTATTTTTGTGGGTCATAATTATATGCTTAGCTTTATTTCTCTGAGCTCCCTATACCTCCTTAAGTAATCTTGTACATTTTACATTTATAATACTTTATTAAATGCAAATAATGGAAAGAAATTAATAATGATTAATAGTAGTAACAATGGACTTTTAAGTTACCTTTGGTTTCTCCTTTGTATTTTGTTAAAATATTTTAATATAATTTTGGTATAAATTAGAACCTTGGTTTTTCCAAATTTTTAATACTTCATATTATTAATTATATTTCTTTGATAATTTAAAAGTAAAATGATATAAATATAATAAATCTCATGTAAATTAATCTTGTTCTTTTGGTAGGAAACAAATGCTGTACATGTAAATGTAGGGGCTGGCTCGTATTTAGAAATTAATATTCCAATGACAGTTGAAGAAAATGGTAAGTTATTATTTTGCCTGAAATGATTAGTGACATGATTAATATGCTAATGTAGTTTCTTAGTCCTTTCAGATTAACATTAGTGATGTTTTATTTTTAATTTTTGTCTTTTAATTTAAATATAATTTAATTTTCACTGATACATAAAAACATAAAATTGTACCTATTAATGGGGTGCCATGAGATGTTTGAACCCATGTATGTAGACTTAAAATGTTCAAGTCAAAGTAAACATGTGTTTCTACATTTATAACTTCTGTGTGGTAAAAGAATTTAAAATCCTTTTGTTTAGCTTTGCACTTAATTATTTTTTTTGAAACAGCATGTCACTGTGTAGCCCATGCTGACCAAGGACTTGCTGTGTAGCTTAGTCTTGTCCCTCCCTCGAGATACTCTTGCTTCAGACTCCCAAGTGCTGTGATCACAGGTTGGAACCACCTGACAGGCTTTCCTTGAGCTTTTTGAAGTATACAGCATGTTCTCATTACCTGTGGGTCAGCATATAATTCTTGTCTCTATAACTTAGTAGTAATTGTTCACCTACTCCCAACCCTTCCTTTCTCCTTATTCTCCTCAGCCTGAGTAACTACTCATTCTACTCTCAACTTCTGTAAGCTCGGTATTTATTTTTTGTTCTTGTAGGTTGCATACATTAATGAGATCACTAATAAGATCACATCTTTTTTTGTGTCTTGCTTATTTCCCTTGACATAATGACTTTCATTTTGAGCCATTTTGTCACAGATGATAGGATTTCATCTTTTTTTTTAACATTTCACATATGTACCACATTTTTTTGTCCATTAATCAGTTAATGGATACCATATTTAGTTTGTTTTCATATCATGACTTTTGTGAATGGTGCTGCAGTGAACATGGGCACTCAGATGGCTCTTCAGCATACGAATTTCATTGTCTTTGGAGATATACCCAATAATGGGGTTGCTGGATCATGTGATGGTTCTATTTGTAATTTTTTTTGATGTATCCATGAGCAGATGAGAGCATAGTTTTAAATTTTAATGTACCTTTTTTAATGTACCTTTAGCTTAAGTTATTACATAATTATTTGAGTATCTAGAGAGAACAATTTTTGACTTGTTAGGTGTTGTAATTCTGTATTTTTATTGTGTTGTGACATCTCTTACAGGACTGAACATAATTTGCTTAATATTTTTCTGGTTAGATTTTGGTACTGTGAGAGTAGATGCTGTATCATTCACAAGTCTAGTACTGACCTTGACTCCTGGGATTTGAACAGTATTTGTTTGATAAATAGGCTTAATTTTTTAGGGTATAATATTAGTAGTTTTTTTTTTTTTTCATAGAATAAAATGGGTACTTAGAACAGTGTAATTGTGAGAAAGAAAAAAAAAACAGTGCATACTTAAAATATTAAATAATTCTCTTACAGCTTTAATTTCTTCTGAGCTACTATAAATCATTGCATATTTGAAATCTGGGCAGTTAATCAGTAACATGAATAAATGCTTTTGGTTAAATTTTGTTTTTTTATTCCCATCTTAGTATATTTGTGACTGAGGAGAGTTAAGATAAAATTATGGTGTACTTAGTCACTTTCTTGAGAGTAAGGAGAATAGTAATGTACTCTTATGTTAAGATCATTAAATGGCAATGATAACTGTCCTTAATTTTATTTAGCTCTCCTCTTATCTTGTTTCTGTCACCTATATTGGTGCTGCTATATAAAGAGAGAACAAGAGATTGACTTGTTTCTTATATTTACATAAAAGTATCTGGACTTTCCTGTTTAAATAATCCATTGAAACAGTGACTGAGGATGGCATAATACATACCCCTGCCCAACTCTAGGTCCTTTTTTTGTGAAGAACTATTACATTAGCTAGCTTTAAAATAATAATCATGTGAGGCCATGAAGGAAAGAGCTGAGATTCTCTAGTACTCCTTGATTCATAGGAGTTATTTGGTAAGAAAAGTCTGTTAGAAGTATCTTAATTACAACGTATCACAGGAGAGAATGGAAGTTGGAGGTTGTACAAAATTAATAATGGTTCAAATATGGGAATGCTTCAGCCTTTTACATTGATATAGGGGCTAGAGAGATGGCTCCACAGTTAAAAACACTTGCTGTTCCTGTTTTGGTTCCCAGTACCACATGGTGGCTTACAAGTATCTATAACACTCTCTCTGGCTTCTGAGGGCACCATGCACACACTTGTGGTATGCATACATACAGACAGGCAAAATACTTCCAAAATAAAATCTTTAAGTTGATAGTCTTAGAGTTTCTATTGCTGCAGTGAAACACGATGACCAGAAAGCAAACTGGGGAAGAAAGGGTTTAATTGGCTTACATTTCCGTATTGCTAAGGAAGTCAGGACAGGAACTCAAACAGAGTAGGAATCTGGAGGCAGGAGCTGATGCAGGGGCCTTGGAAGAGTGCTGCTTACTGGCTTGCTTCCTGTGGCTTTTGCTCAGCTTGCTTTCTTATAAGAACACAGGACCATAGCCCAGGGATGGCACCACCCACAGTGGGCTGGGCCCTCCCACATCAGTTGCTAATTAAGAAAATGCCTTACAGCTGGATCTTATGGAGGCATTTTTCTCAATTGAGGTTCTCCTTTCAGATAACTCTATAGCTTGTGTCAAATTGACATAAGAGTAGCCTGCACAGTGATACACATAGTAAGCATTCTTATGTCATTTTACAGTGCATAACTATTGTTCAAATGTTGGCACATTGAGATAAGTGGGCCACCTGAGGACTGAGGAATCAGTATCCCAGGCACTCATATGGTAGAAAGAGAGAACTAATTCTCCCAGGTTATCCTCTGACCTCCACACAGACATATACCCAAATGAATAAAATGTAATAAAATTTGTCAAAAGGATTTGGTGGATTTTAAGATGACTTTGCGGAGCTATGAATAGATTTAGGCATCATGAAAAAAACAATGCATGACTCCAGACACACAGAAGCCTAAAATATTTTTCAAATTCAGATATTTGGGATGGGAAAGAAAGCCTATAGCAGAGTGTGTGGTGGACTAGCTATAAAACCTTTAGAATAATAGCATACAGCTAGTGTTCTTACAAAAAGGAGCCCATTAAGAAAGGAAATGACATTTTAAACTTTCCTACTTGTGCTGAGAATGGTCTTTATTGATGTGAAAGTGTCATTCATTATAGGAGAAATAGATGATATTTGGCAACTGTCCTTATACAGGGAGTAGTTGAAAAAAGTGATGAAAAAATACATATTTGAGTCAGTGGATAAATAAAAAGTATGGGGCTTGTGTTAATAGTTGAAAAGCATTACTTAGAGCATGAGCATATGCAGCTAATCCTCATGTCCATGGACTTTGCAGCCATAATCTCAAGCAACTGCTATATGAAAATATTTAAGTAAAGTTGAGTTTGTACTGTATACTTTTTCCTTGTCATTCTCTAAACAATACTATTTAATGGTTATTACATAGTGTTTACTTTGTATTAAATATTAATTATAAGTAATTGGGATAATTTGGCATATGTGGAGGATATATGAAATAATGTGAAATACTTTGACATTTCACATAAAGGTCTTGAGCTTCATAGATTTTGGTTTAAGTGTGGGATTTTGGAACCATCCCATATGGATACTGAGAGACCTCTGTGGGTTCACACTCAAAAGCAAACCAGAGTAGATAACATATGGTGATGATGTTTACTCAACGCTGCCTAATCTGAAAAGGATCCTTGTTATATTAGCAAGCTCTCTTTCACTGAAGTATACATAAGCTGTTTCTCAGGGATTTCTTTTTTGAGTAGTTCTACAAAAACCTAACTGTATAGTTTTTATTCTGGTTCTTACATTTTATATTTTTATTTACTAGGTTATACCCCTGCAATTAAAGGACAACTATTACATGTTGATGCTACTACCAGCATGCAATATCGGACCCTTTTAGAAGCAGAAATGTTAGCAGTAAGCCTAAATATATGATATGCATTCTTTTAGTAGATATAGATTTGGTTTTAATTTTCCAGTGTAAAATTAAAAAAATAATTATCTGTTTTCTTATTTAAGAACTGCCAAGTAAATACTCTAGTGATACCATACTTGGGAAGAGAAGTAGATTCCCAATGGTGTGTACTGCTTGTGGGATTCCTTTATTGCTCTGCTTCTTTCTTTCTTTCTTTTTTTTTTTTTTTTTTTTTTTTTTTT